>JAQGCM010001672.1:0-14115 GCA_034699705.1 Hymenaphorura dentifera | reverse complement strand
GTTAAAGTTATTCCATAGCTATACTCAATCTTTGTAAGACATTGCGTTGAAAATGATGTGTCCACGTGTTACTATTACTATTGTAATATCCAATCCAGTGCTGAGCGACTTGCGAAAATTATTAATAAACTGCGATTATTGACCAAATCCAATATCAATTAACAAATTCATTGATCGGTCTTGGAAATTGTTTATCTAATTTGTACTCTTAAAACTTCAATGTATATTTTTTGACAGGCGAAAAAGTCTACCCCGTACAATTCAATGCTTTGAAATAATTTGAACTCAATTCACTTATAATTTTATCTCTCAAATTTAGCAAATATTTGACACATTTCATTTCTCTGCTGTGACTGCTGTGGTGCTCTTGAAGCTCTTGATTAGAAATCGGTATTCTCGGAAGGCAAGCTTTTTGAATCATTTCGCAGACGTTCAGAGTATTATTTTTTGCAATGATCAATTTTGAATAGATAATATCTATTCAAAATCTATCAACTACATATTATGTAGTTGATTGAAATAAGCTTAGGTTGAAATCAATTTTTGGGGTTCGGAATTGGTATCTCATAGGCTTTATGTTCTTCTCTTATTAGATGAAATGCATCAATGACTTTTCCATCCTATAGATAAAATTAATTTTTTTAATTCTTAAATGCCCCGTTAACAGCAAATTCAATTGAACCAAGTAAGACCACAATTTTACCTGATCCTCTGAGATTTGTTCAAGGTACAAAGTTGTCGAGTTGAGGGCTTTTAAGCGAGTGTAACCATAATCAGTACTTCGAAAGGCTGACCAAATTGGAGCGTTATCTTTAAATGGATCGTGCTTTTCCGAACATCCCTGGAATTTGAAAGTGTTTAATTTGTGCCTAAGTTGCCTAATTCACTAATCAATTCCAGTTCGATCCGTATTGGATGAACATATCTTCAAGACCGAAACTAAAGCGAAGAAGTGAGGATCAAAAATTAATGAAAATGGTAGTACAAATTGCCTGAAATAGAATGACCTCTATTAGACCATAAGAACTTCCAAAAACGCACTTCTGGTCAAAATTTTCTATTGACCTACCGGTAAATATATGGAAGTCCTACTCGAACCAATGTTTCATTTCTGGTACAGTCATCTTGGTCATTATTTGAGCAGTACATTGGTCTATGGCCATAAGTGATGATCCAAGGTCGAATTGTTCTATTTTCTGGAGCTGTAGCTTCCTACCATTTCATAAATTGATTTAGTCTATTTTTGTTAATTTTTCTGTGTGGATAAAATATTACTTTTAAATCGTTTTCAATCCATTTGTATTGCTCTACAAGTGGTTTCAGCCCATACTCCAGCCAATAGTAGAATTCCGTTGAAAATCCGATAAAATGAATAGGACCCATGTTCCAGCTGTAAAGTTGAGACCCGAACTTCGAAGGCCCAGGCATATTAAACCGAGCTTTGTATTGTTTGAAATTCCTGCGAATAAGTTTTGCAGAAATCTTACAATAAGTAAAAGTTTTGCAAATAGTTTTAACAGTAATTAGGTGCAAAACACTTACTCCGTATGCTCATGATTTCCTGCAACTGTCATGTATGGAACATAAGCAGCCACCTGAAAGTTAGTCTCAATTCATGATGATACCGTTAATTTAAAGAACAATAAAATTGTCGGTTTCATCAGAACGAAAAATGAATGCAGTCATAGTCATGTCATATAGTGCTTAAAAACGAACCGGTTGAATTTCATCCATGAAAGCGTCACCCACTAGTCCGTCGTCCTGCAAGAAATTGTACATTTTGCATGAGTAGAAATTTCTTTGTTTTTTACGAACGTATTTACCGAGTCCAAATCATAGGCAAAGTCACCGATGTGCAGAACGGCATCATAAGTTTGTGTTTGTACTTCACGTTGAAGTCGAGTTAAGGTTTTGGCATTGACATTGCCCAAATCTCCGAACATTGCCAACTGTGGAACCCAATCGGTTCCATTTTTCATGGCTTTGAAGAAAAATAGTTCTGACCATCCCAAACTACTCCCGCAATGGTAAACTTGAAACAATCATATGCAAAAATGGAGTATGTTATAACTGCTCCAATTAATTAATCAAGTGCCTTCGTGCGTGCGATGCAATGAAACGAAAACAGCTGCGTAAAGTGCTACTTACTGTAACTTTTCCCAGGAACCAAATCTGTCAAAGTGACAGTGTGGATGTATTGCTTCAAATTTAAATGACCCGATTCCTGAAATAAAACCGAACGACCATTCCTCTTGAATTTAAAACGTTTTTCGGGTGCTTCATCACGGAATCCGTACTCAACGACAGCTCCCTTTGGATTGTCAACAGTACTCCAAGTAACAAGCATTTCGGTCGTCGGATCATCTGCAAATTAAGTGAATAGTGAAGAGTCTAATATTTTTATTTGCCCTTAAAAAGAAAGTTTTCCGAGACTTACGTCCGTAGCTGAGATGAATATGCCGTGGTTGATATTGCACCATGTGCAAATCTGTCAATAATTCGGGATGCTCATCCGGGCCAATTTCAAGAATTGACCACTTCTCACTCGTACAATAAATCATACAATGTGCAATGATTGCAAGTTTAGTGAAATATTTTACAAAATTTTCTGGAGTCATGTTATAAAACTTGTCTATCTTCGCAGAAACTAAATTAAAAGCAGACCCTCAACTCTAAAAATGTTATTGTTTTGCTCTCAAGTAGTTCAAGTCTGTATAATTTCTGTGTTAAGTTTCCAAAAATCACTCTGACCGACTAACCAAATTTTGAGAATCGGCAACAATGACCACTTGAAATGCACACATGTAGACAAATCAATTCAAACTGACATTCAGTTTCTGTCGCAAGTGTCGGCAGTGTAGCCCAAAATTGGTCGCGACACTTGCTGCAATACTACTGCAAGTTGTATTCTAATAATTACAGAGATTAATATAATCCAAACCGAGTAATCTCGTTTCATCTTTTTTGTGCCCGTATACCCATTCTATCACCAAAGATTTATATAATTGTACGACTATTTACTATGCGTGGCAAGTCATGCTGTTTCGTCTATTTAAGATAAATTTACAGTAAGCAGTTTAAGTAAATAAAAGGAATATCAATTATTATTAGAAACGTGCTAGCGATGTGGGCTAGTTCGACTACAGTCAACGCGAGTTTGAGCCGTACATTGGTGATTTGATGATTCACAGTGTTTGTTTGGTTGGACTAGCGTTCTGTAATTTTGTTGTAAGATATTTACTATCCAAACGTTCCTTTTTCCATATCGAATCCTATTTATATTATTTTCTTACTGTTTAATGAAACAATGGCTGCGAAATTTCGTATAATTTTCATACTTCATTTTCATTACAGCTATGATGAAGTATACACACAATCTCGCATCTCGCCGAGGTTACAGTATTGCATTGTAGTGATCTTTGGAAGTGCCATTTTTGTTAGTTTCATGTATTTTGGATTTCTTTTATGTACTGTGCTAATGAACAATTTGAATTGAATTTCCTATATCTAGTCGTGCTGACCTTTTCATATGTAAAATTTTCGAGTGTAATTCAGAATTAAAATGGCAAACCACGTTTAATAATTGTCTTTCTTCAAGCACTTGGTGTCTTACAGTCCTACTTGACGGAATTTGAAGAGTGCGTATGAAAGCGTAATATTACATTTGAAATTCAATGGCCGCTAACATATTTTTAATTGGTACTTCCAAAGCTGTAGTTTTAACTCTAGTAAATTGTTGAAATCTTCAATCAAACATCGTATCCAATTCTAATTCATCCCAACATTGTCTTCAAAGACTGGAATCAGATAAATCATTTGATGGGTTTCAGTTTCAATTGGTGTGAATGGTGCGGTGCGTCATAAGGAAAAACTAGCCACGTAAAAGTTCAATGTGAGCAAATGGGACGCAAAAATCAAGTTCTTGGTTTGACGTCGGAGCAACAATTTAATTGCTGCTTCGAGATCGAGAGACCTACATTTGGTCACCAGTTTGGTTTTCTTTTGCAAAGGTGTGATAAGGATGATTGTATAGGAAATATTTTGATCTAAGCTGCCGACCATTCAACAATCCAACCTTTAATTATTTATCGTCTCTATGCAAATTCAAGGTTTGCAGTGTGCAATTTCTGATGAAATGAGCCACCACCAGCACTCTGAACACTTAATACAAAGGCAACCATTTTCAAGCAGTGCAAAAAATTCAAGTTCATATCCATGTCCTAAGTGTGTTTAGACGGATTTAGAACCACATAGCTCATTGTAAGCCAGGAGCAAAAAAAAGATAGCACATGTAAAATAGCGAATTCGCTTATGCTTAAGCAGTGCATTGTTACGGAATATAATTAAGCACTGACATAGAATAGAATAGAGGCAGTTGAGGCTCGGTTAAATCTTAAAAATGTTTTTGGATGTCAGGATCTCTGTTCTCACATCTCAATCACAGTCAAATATATTGTTGAGCATGTAAAAACAAGCCAGTCTTGAAGTTGGCACTGCGACGACAACAAATTTTGCACTTGGATAGCTAGCATTGGTAGTGCACGTTCGATTTCTTCATGTGCTAAAATGTTATTTTATATAATCTGCTCTGGCTCTAAGAACCGACATAGAATTAATAGTGCAAAATTGTGCCAAGATTCCACACATTAAATTCTAATCAAAATACGTTATAGTTCCGCTCTGCTCTACCGAGTGCAAATGCGTGTGATAATTCGAGTTTGAGAGTAAGAATTGAAGTGAGGCAAATGGATTGGATCATGGCGAAAGAAATTAGATTAAAATTGCGACGCGTTCATATTTATTTCGTATTCGGCTTGTTTGTGTTAATTTTCGACTTGACAGACAGTCAGAGTCAGAGTTTAGTGAATTTATTTCGGTGTTGTCCCTCTGGTTTCAATTTTGAGAATAACATTTGCACTGAAAGAAATGCTAGCCTTTCAAATGGAAATTCTTCGTCTTCTCTTGATTATTTCAAAGTGCCGACACAATTGACAATGTCAGCTTATGGCGACGAATTTGGTGTTCTGAATTTCAGGTAATTGCTTGCTGTTTACCAGAATATTTTGCAAAAACAGGAAAAATCTCATTCTTATGCTTCATTTATAGTAGCCATTTCACTTTCACTTGTTGACAAAATTAACATTGCTCTTATGGACCAAACATAATGCAGAAATGGCCTAACTGCCATTACAACCAATGTTAATTCGCGAGTGAAAGTAAGAGTGACATGACGACTCTAAACCAAGCATTACTCGGGCTTCTGGTTTTTGTTGCAGTCTAAATAGTCCGACCGAGTCTCGGCAATGCACAAACGGAAATTTCAGTCTCAATATTTCCCTGCAAAATTTGGCTGAAAATCGTATCAATTTTACGGTCGAGGGATACCTGAAATTCGGAAAAGACTACTTTGCTCCTAATGAATACTGTATTTCAAGGTAATTCAAGTTTTATAATAACTATAGAACTTAATTCAGCTTCCAATTATTGGAGAACGATTTCACCGACAACTATTAAAATTGGTTAGCATATCTAATTTGGAAAATTAATTCTAGTGAAACTGAAAGTATTGTATCGTTCGTCATTTGCAACGCGACTTGCAACGATATAAATCCTTGCATAAAACGTTGTTGCGAATTTGGGGAAGTTTGGGATCTCGCAGGATTGAGCCCTGGTGGAAATGGAAATTTATTATGCCGTCCTTCTGGGAAAAAGCAATGGCATCCAGTCCTTTACGATGACCCCTACACTTTGACAGATCAGTCACAAGCGGTCAAAATTTTACCACATTTTAATTCAGATCACCCAAGAAATGGATGGTGTGATCCAAAAAAATCGGTTGTGTTGCCACTCACTGATAAATACAAATCGGACACTAGAATTTTGTAAGCTAAACCGAACTACAATATATTCAGTAGAGATATTTGAATGCAATTTGAGGTCTTGTCTGCCAGGTTTCGAGTGTTGAAGGACGGGTCAGTCGTCCAGAAACTTCGTGCCATGACTTGGAGCATAATTCCACAAAATTTTACATGCATTGACGGAGCTCAAAATTTCCCAGGACATTTTGACCAAAAATTGCCTGGCTTTTATACTGGTGATCCATCCGACACTCTCATCTTGGATTGTCGGCAGAAAACGGCGGAGCAAGTACTGAACAAATTCCTACTGTTTAATGTTGCTACCGAAAATCCACAATCCATCCACAACTCACAAATTCTAATTTATTGTTGAATCCCCAGGTAACAATCTCAAATTTGTATCGCATTGCAATGATAATAGCATGTGTCTTCCTCCTCCTAACCGTCATTGTGTACGTTCTTCTTTGGGAAA
Source organism: Hymenaphorura dentifera (assembly GCA_034699705.1). Classification (NCBI taxonomy): domain Eukaryota; kingdom Metazoa; phylum Arthropoda; class Collembola; order Poduromorpha; family Onychiuridae; genus Hymenaphorura; species Hymenaphorura dentifera. Next base: position 7,785 of record JAQGCM010001672.1, on the reverse strand, counting down.
AACAAAATGTTCATGGATGGAGTCTTTTAGGTGGGTTAAAAATTAGCTACAAGTTTCATTCGTAAATTTTCACACGATTGTTTAAATGTCAACAATTTCGTAACACACAGGTTACGTCACTTCTCTGTTTTTTATGTACGTGTTTCTATGTTTAATGCATTTTGCAAAAGAGCTGCATTTCACATTGGGTTCTACGACTACAGGCGCTGGAACGCTTTGCCTAATTATCGGTATGATCAACTGCAAGTTTGCAAGAGCTAAGATTTTATTGAAGCTATTGGAAATTGATTTCAAAGATAATTTTTTATACAGGTGTCTCGATACATTTTTTCTTCCTCTGCTCATTTTGCTGGCTCACTGTAATCAACTTCGACTTATGGAGTACCTTCAGGTTTGTATTTCATACTTTAAATTTTTTATTTATGTATAAGCCAGTCATATCTCTCCAAGTCACGAATTTTTGCACTCACTCAGCCATTTAAATGATGTAAATGGACAAACTGTAATTGCAAATGCTGGGCGGGTGACTCAATACTATATATAGTCCAGAACAGTTCACAACTTGCAAATTTAGGATTTTTTCGTAGTATGGACAATACCAAGTATCCGAGTTTTCGCCAAATGAACCAACTAATTATGCAGATGAATCATGCCTGGTGGCTGGTGGTTGAAATGATATTTTGCACGAAATAGGCCTAATGGCTCCATTGCCAAATTTGTGAAGGCTAATCCAACAATTAGTGAACAAAATTAGAAAGGTTTGACTCATCCTAATATAGTATTTAATGGCTTCTAATTTTCAGAGCGTTGAAACCGACGGCTGGAAAATCCAAAGGGTTGAAGAAGTTCATTTTTTATTTAATTTTCGCGTTGGGAGTCCCAATCGTGATTGTGTCTGTTGGTCTAGGGTTAGATTTTACGTACAGGTGAGTTGAGTTACAATATTCTCATAAATTCTGTTGACTTACTCATTACGAACAATTTAGCACTTCCTACCCAACTTCCAATTCCAATTGCAAGTTGCAAAAGAAGACCTGTTGATGATGTACTAATGAACGTATTTTAGAAATGCCATTCTTAACACTCTTTTCAACAATCGAATTTTTAGGTTGGGTTTACAATAACTGTAATTTAATTGTTAAACATGTCTTTCTGTATTTCGAAATAGAGATGACATTGAGAGTGACGTTATCGTTCCTCTTTACGGTCGGACCAGGTGTTATATGGAACAACATAAACCTATGCTGGCATACGTTTATGGCCCAATCGGTGTGCTAATTACTCTCAACATGATTTTCTTTGTTGTTACCATTTATTCAATGTACCAAATACAAATGAGCACCAAATTTGCTTCTCAAAGTAGCTCTAAAGTCAACAAACACAATCAATCGTGAGTAACAAAAACAAAATTTTTAATTTTGACAAAAACAGCAAATACGTTTTTGGTCAATGAAATTTTTCTCCCAGGGCCAAACTGTTCATCAAACTATTCATAGTCATGGGAGTATCTTGGATTTCTGAAGTCATTTCATGGGCAGTCAGTGAAGAGGGCAAATATATCGGATGGTATTTTGTGCTTTTTGACCTCATCAATATTTTTCAGGCAATCATGATTTTTATCATTTTTGTCTGCAAAAAAGAAACGTTCGTTGCTTTACAGCAAAAGTATCCAAGATTCAAAGGTAAAAACGTTTGCTTATTTCATCACAGCTCACTGCAATTTAAAAAAAAATATTCAATTTCCTTTCCAAAGCTTTCGTTGCGTTAATAACGCGTAAACCGGAAGGAAACAACTTGTCATCTACAAAATCAACACGCACAGAATTGTCTTTCACAGATAGTAGTGGTGGCAAGATTGAGATGTCGACCAATCCACAACAAAGCAGGGCACAGCCGTCAACTTCACACATCGGAATTTCTAGCAATACTTAAATAATTATTGTCAGTCAGTCAAAACCGTTTAAGTTTTTTTTACAAATTGATAAATAACCCGTCCAATTAGAACTACATGATTTTTGGAAAGAGGACTGCAATTTTATAAGTGTGAAAAATCCAAAATTCAAAATGTAGCCAAAGTGGACATATAATAAAAACATCAGAACGAGTCTTTGTGAAATATTACTTACTTCGTTGTCAATCGACAGAAAGAAAAAGATCGATAACAGGAAGGAATATATTATGTTCTGTACAAATGAATGTGTAAAAACCAAATTATCTGATTTTTAACTATCAGATATGTGGGTTTGAGATTAGTTTGTTTACCTTCCTGAATATTTGATTGAAATGTTAATTTAATTTATTTCAACTGCAATTTTTTTCAATTCAAAGTATTGCCATTGTTTGATGAGGCGACTCAGCAATTTATGTACGCACTTAACGTGAGTACCGTACGTTGCATCCTAGATGAAATTCGCGAAACTACAATAATTATCCTTTGGCAGGAACTTTTTCCTTCTAGCGAAGGATGGGTATCAGAAATTCAATTAGCAGTGTTAAGCAAAAACCATTAGCACTCTTGTATTTTTACACAATTAGACATAAAATGTATTTAAATACATTCGTTCTGATAACCATTTTCAATCGTCCATTCTTCTCTTCAGAAAAGTTCTAAACACGATGGGGATTGGTTTCGAGTTGACGTTTAATCTCTAATAGTCTGTGCAACCCTTCACCCTTATTCACCTTTGTTGACACATAAAAACTGTGATTGACGGGCGAAAAAAATAAACGAGTTTTTTCCACTGAAAAATTCCTAAGGATGGATGCTTGCGTTGCAAAGTTTTAACCATACCATGCAGTCGTAGTTGCAGCAGCAGAACATGTAAGAGGTTCGCAGATTGTTTTTGCTAATATGGTTATGGTATTCAGTCATTTGCTGTATACTTTTGGAGTAACATGTTTATAGCTTGAATAGCTTGTAAACCTACACAAATCAGTCGCCAACAATTTGCTAAACAAGTTTCTGCATCAATTCAGACTACACTAGAAAATTCCCAGAAATACTGTGTAGGCATGAATTAACGAAAGATCATTTCCAGACTCAACACGCAGAAATATTAAACTAGTTTGTGGTGAATTTGTGAAGGAAAATGTGGAAGATATAATTGCGGTCCAACTTAAATGAATTTCGTAATTAATTTGGGAATACTAAACTGCGACGAAGAAACGTGCACTTGATTCCAAGGAAAGATTTGTTACACGATTGCAACAAAAAGTTGAAAAGTTATCTAATATGCTGGTCACGGTTTTCTTATCCAGGTGTGGAATTAGTTTGATTTTACTCCTAATCCAAAGTTGCAGTGTTTTTTTCAGAGTTTGTGAATGCTTAAGTAATGATGCTAAAAGTGCAGATGCAGGTGTGAGGTTTGAGGATTTAATTGAGCAAAATGTAAGAGGTTGTTGCTCTGCTGAATTTGGATACAAAAATGGAGTTTGTGAAGGTGGTAGTGGTCTGGCAGCTGGAACTGAATTGCGGACTATAGCATCGGATTCAACTTTTGTGCTGCAGCTTCCGGTTCAGATCATTTTACGAGAAGATGGCAAAAATCGTTCTGAGAGTGGAAATGACAAGCACGACAATTTCAGTTCGTCAGTAGCAGAATTTAGGTGAGGTCTGTTCAAAATTCCATTGCTTAACTTCAAATGCTTAAAGTGCATATTCAATTCCTATCTGAGATTTTAATGAAATTTGCTTAGTCAAACAAAATCAAATAGATATGTCTACGTTGGGATAATTGAAATCAAACAAACATTCAGAAGTTCAGATTTCAGATCAACTAAATGATACCAAATTCTCTTGTTGGAGTTTAGTGAAGTGGATTATGATTATTGTAATTAAAATTAGAAAGTTAAATTTGTCATTTCTTTGTGGTCACATAATTATGTGTGTCATTTTCAATTGTCTAAATTGTGAACGAAAGTAGATTTGGGAGAGACTTGATTGAACAGGGATGCAGAAGAAGTGTTTTGGATTAAACGACCGGTTATGATTTGCGTTAAATTAAATCATTTTGTGCATTACCAGAGATAAAGGAACATATACTTGCTTGAAACAATAGCAAATAAAAAAATTGCATTCCATATTTCTAAATCCAACTATTGGAAATTATTATAAACAAATCTGATTGCAGGTTGAAGACAGGTGTGCCCAATTGTGGTGGAGGCAGCAACTTCTTGAATATTCCTATTTTGGAATCTAGCCCAAAATTTACAGCAGATGCAGATGATGTGGATTTTGCAAGGTTTGGTCGAATAACGCGTGAAGGATTTCTCAAATACAACAATACTTCCTACGATCCTTTAGAGTACTGCATAAATGGGTAAATATTGGCCCGGTCGAATCCACACTTACACACTTTCACATTCAAAGAATATAATAGCCAATTAACTGAGTCAACTGCTTGACAGAATTAAAAGGGAAGAGCTTCAAATAGTCCTTTGCAATCAGAAGAAGGGTACACCGATACGCAAATGCTGCAAAAATGATGAGCATTTGAAAGTTGGCGAAGACAAGCTAAATTGTGTCCCATCAAATGGCAAAACATGGAAGCCAATATTGCACCACGATTCACATCAAGTTTTGACACCCCAGGAGCACGCAGAATCTCCTACAGATTTCAACTATTCACATCCATCTTTAGGATGGTGCAAAGGACCAGCTTATTTCTTGTATGAAAAGGACTATCCGGGCAATCCGAAAACACCGTAAGATCTTGATAAATCAAAATTTAGGTTTATTCTGCAAGTGCGCAAAATTCTTAACCCTCCTGTCGTAAATTGCAAACAGATTTCGTATCTTGAAAGATGGCAATATACTTTATGAATCAGTTGGAGGAAATTGGAACCCGCTGCCTGCAGATTCGTTTTGCCTGGACGGAGTTTATCCTGAGAACGATACGATTCTTGATGAAAATTATCAGGAGAGTGCCGTATTTCGTTGTTTAGAAGAAGTCGAAAATGAGGTATTTTTGTGGGGTGACCAGAGCAAACAAAATCGCGAATTGCAATAAGTAAAGGTTTCTTTATTTTCTGCCAGGAAATAATAAGTACAGGTGATATTTCCGAAATATACTGGATGTTAGCCCTCTTATCTTCGTTTTTTGTTTTGCTAACAATTATTGTCTACGGACTGCTCTGGGAAAATCAAAATATTCACGGTTGGACACTTTTGAGTGAGTTTTATCGAGCACAACATATGCTTAAAAATAATTTGCATAGCCGTGAATGTCATTTGATTTCAATTTCAGGTTTTTTCACATCGTTATTCTTTTTGTACATTTGCCTTGCTGCAATGTACATCACCAGTTTGCATTTCTTACAAAGTCGGGGGGCTATACTCTGCTGGGGAATTGGTAATTTGCTAAAAATATTCAACAAAATATTGAAGCACTTTCAAAATTCTTGGTCTTTTCTATCTATTTAGGCATTGGTCTGCATTTTTCATATTTGTCAACCTTTTGCTGGATGACAGTTTTAAACTTTGACCTGTGGAATACATTTCGGTAAAAATATTTTGGATGGAAAAGATTGTGACAAAGCGTAACAAATGAGTACAAATTTTGAACTGATTTAGAAATTTAACAATCAACCAAACTGCGAAGAAACTGAAAACATTTATGTTGTATTCTCTCTTCGCCTTTGGAGTTCCTTGCACCGTTTTGACAATTGGAATCACGATTGATCTCATGAGCAAGTAATTGATCTCACTCAACTCGATACACCAGCAAGAATTCCACAACTACTTATTTCTCCAAATGTACTTAATTGTCATTATCATAATCTTAGAATGGACCCACCTCATTTAGTTATACCAGAAGCCCTGATTCCTCAATATGGTGTATATCGATGCTTCCTGTCCCCGCACAAACCTTCACTAGTATTTTTGTTTGGTCCAATCTCAGCGCTCTTGACACTCAATTTTATTTTATTTCTATTGACAATAAGGTCAATGTACCAAGTCAAGAAGGTCGCAAGGATAGCCAGAAGTAATTCTACTGGTAACAGCAATTGTGATTCGTAAGTGGTCACTTCAGTTGAACCGTTCAATTCAATTCAACAATTTGAGTTGAGTTTTCGAAATTCGCTTCTTGATTTTAAATCGCCCCTTGTGTTAATTTTTTTATTCAAGAGTCCGATTGTTTGGCAAACTATTTGTCGTAATGGGCGTTACTTGGATCTTCGAAGTTATTACATGGTCAACTCATCCGACCACCATTCCATGGTGGTACATCCTTTTCGACGTTGTCAACATTTGTCATGGAATTTTTATATTTTTAATTTTTGTCTGCAAACAGTCCACGATTCGATCATTGGAGCAGAAGTATCCGTCGTTCAATAGTAAATTGGGTCACATCGTATTTTTTAAACTGAAGTGCATTCATATTCAATTTGAAATCTGTAAAACTGTGTTTGTTCTTTCTGATCCAGAATTTACTAGTCTGCTCTCTGAATGTACTTGTGGATCTTGGCTCAAGTCTAAAATGCTGTTTTGTTGCAAAGGCAAGAATGCCTTACAAAGTATGGTACACTCAACAGAAACTGGAAATGCTAGAGAAGATCTAAACAATGTATTGTTTGAAAAATAGGGTCGAACACATTGGAAACTACTCTTCGGGAAATGGAAGAAAGACGAAAATCCAATGATACAGACGTAACAACAGTTGGCACTGGCACACCATAATGCCTAATCTGCATTTTAGCATATTTTTCCTCCTAACAGGTGCTGAACCGCTGAAGTGTTGATAAATAGTAATTACAAAAGTTGATCCTCATTGCTTTCAAGAAGTCAATAAAGCCCGATGCGAAATAAATACAAATTACATCCTTCCATTTAAATTTTGTGACTGAAGAACCAAACTCACGACATTAATACGTACTGCAACAAATTGAAATCATCAGGCTATTAATTGGAGCTTGAGGAATTCACTTATTTCAAGATTTCAAATCTAAACTAAACTTTCCAATCCGTCTAAAAGAAAGTAGTTTTCCGATTTTGCTTTCATAAAACATGATTTTTTATTATTAATGTCGTTTGTGACCCGGCTGGACCAGATCTCGACAAATAAATTATTATGTTGAGTGCAATCTTTTGATACATATCAAATGGGGGTCTACTTTGAAATAAGAAACTCCAAGTGTCAACAGAAAAGGTTGCGCAAAAATCCTATTCTAGTTTTTAAATTTTCAAGTTTTTGATTAATTTTGGTATTAGTTAAATACAGTAGTTCCTTTAAGCTCATCAAGATTATCGTGTACAATTCCGATAGTGCAAATTAGAAGTTTCAAGCGTTCACAAAAATAGTAGTGCCTTTTCTAATTTTTTTTAGAAGAAACCACATTACGCTACTAGATTAAAGATGATTTCGTCTTCAAAGACTTTTCATTTTATGCAAAGCTTTCTTTATTATTGCAATTGAAACGTTTCCTGCATGATTATATTTTCAAAATGTCCAGTTTCATTTTATTTCTGTACCATAATGTTTTAATCAAATGAACCTGTCCCATCTTCAATCTTGCATTGCTTTTGTACTACTTACTTACATATATACTTTTATGATCGGCACAAAATTGAAGGCAAAATACAAGCCTATAATTTCGACTTACATGGGCATGGGATTGAACACCCATAATAAATAATCCTGTTTTCTTGTTCGTTGGCAAATAATTAAGTATACTAGAAATTGTCACATAATTTCCTAATTGCTCCTTGACGATTGAGCGGCCATCTCATAACATAACGCGACTTTACGTGACGATTATTCAAGTCTCAACAAAAAATCGACAATT
>JAQGCM010001671.1:0-14123 GCA_034699705.1 Hymenaphorura dentifera | reverse complement strand
AATGAGCGGAAACATTGTTGACATTTGAAAATAACAAAAAATGGAGATAGCCCGTTCTTCCATGCAACGACTCAATTTAGCCCAAAAACCACTCTAGAAATGTATTCTTCGTTTTTTCAATCCATAAACTTATTGGGTTTGTTTCCTTACAAAATTTTGAAAACGACTTCTGCTGCGACGACATTGAATTTGAAGAAGGATTAGCAGTAGTGGTCTTGGATTTTCTTTCCAAACTGGAGCCAGTTTATGGAAACATCGGTTCTTGTTCTTCACTTTCAATTTGCACCTTGTGTTTTTGGTCGTTCAACTGTATCGCGATTGGAACAACCGTGTATTGGTTGAAAAAGTTGCACATTTTGGGTGGATACTTCAATCATTCGCCGCCACAGGCATCATTGGCTTCATGACTCGACCAGGGGACAAGTACCTATCGTTTTTGAATAAATGGCACATTCTTGAAAATGAAATATTTCAAGGTAAAGCAGCATTCAATTTTTTGACAATTTAAACAATAATTCTTATTGTTTGCACTTTGAATTTTCACCGCAATTCCTTGTTTTTAGATGGCTTTGGCCATGACCCTGGCACGAAGTCAACAATCGAAAAAAATATTCGGTGGCGTCAGCTAATGTATAAAGTCCGTTTGACCTTCACCATCGTTGCAGGCATTTTTGTCATTTTCTTTGCCATTTTATTTTATTACAATCATCCGTATCGGGCTGTATTTTTGATGTCACTGCTGAACGGGCAAAATATTCAATCATCATACCATTTTCTGACAACAATCGTCTTATTCTTATTTCAACTATGGGCAATGTTGTTCATGTACTTTTCTGCTGGACATTTTGAGACTCTTGCATTCACATTTTCACAAAGTGTGAGCTCCGCCTTGGAATCTTTGCGGACGGTCAGACGTCCATCAAATCCAGAAAATTTGTTGCTGTTGGCTTCTAAAAATTTCAGCAGGCAGTTTGAAGCGACAAACAATGCTGTCCGAAAAGATTCCGATTGTTGTCAAGGTCAAGGTCTGCACATCAACACTGCCATTGAAAAATATCTAGGGCTAAAGGATTTGACGACCGAATTCAATCAAATGTTTGCTTGGTTTTTATTTTACTATCAGGCTTATCTTTGTCCCAAATTTGCAGCTCGTCCTTTGTCTGTCTCCGAAGATTGTCAACTGTTTTACCGTTGGCGTTAATTTTTGTAGCGGATGTAATTACATTTTTATTTCGAGTCTCGATCTTACTCCCATCCCTTGGGGCAGTGAATTGAGAGTCAAATTTATTTTTAATATCTTGGAGAAAAGCTATTCCAGATTTGCCTTACACTAGTTCCGAGGGCCAGAAAGTAATGTCAAGGAAATTGAAAATCTGTTCAAGTTTTGGAATCCAGTGTGGAAATTTTTATTCGATTGACTCGCGGTCTTTGCTAATATTTTTTTCGATTATGACTACTTATGTAACGGTGTTAATGCAAATTTAAATCGAGTTAGTCTCCTCGAATTAATAGGATCTTTGTCATTCATACTTGAATCAAAGCAGACAGAATTCACCAACTAGCCAAGTTTCCACCAATGAAAATGCAAAAATGGCTAAGTAGAATATAAAATTCATTGTTGAAAAGCAGTTAATTAAGTGGTAATAGCTTAAGCTAACATTAATTTCGATATTAGGAATTTTTTAGCATAAAATACACCACGTAGTGTCGCAAAAATGCTAGCGCCCCCCACCCCTCCCCCCCCCATTTATTTGTGTCAGATCGATTGATTTTCACATAGCCCCAATCCAATTCAATAAAAATTAGCTTGCGAATGCGATTTGCTCTGGCAGTGGGGATAAACTACTTTTCGCATGCAAATAGGTCTAATTTTGTCGTGTAATTCTGTACATACATCTTATTAGGTGAAATGCAATTAAATTAATCGAAACTTTCGGGACGCGCATGAAATTTGGCACAATGAGCAGACGTGAACTTACTCAACCGTTTCCAATTCAATTAACCGCCAATACCTGCTCAGTCTGCGTCTCTTGGCTCTCCGGCTTTGTAATATTAAGGAATGAAATTGGTAATTTGTTGTCCAAATAAAAACTTGACATTGAAATAATTAATTGGGCTCATTTAAATAGCAAACGCTTTAAGTGAATTGGCAACGTTGGTCATATTTGAGCCCAGAGTGTTTCGAAAGTTTCGATTCTGGTTCCATTCGGCAATCTGACAAACTTACAATAATTCTGCTCACAAACTTTTGCTGGAAAGGAGCTGCTCTTCGCTCGCATTGCACACAAAAATCATGTCAGCAATAATCGACGCCCAATCTAATCCAAGAACAACTACCTTGGAAATATATTCCTCGTTTCTTCGATACATAAACTTTTTCGGTTTGTTTCCTTACAAAATTTTGAAAACAAAGTCGACAAAAAATTCTTCCTGCGGCAGCGATCTCCAATTCTCGATCCAAACCGGAGCCAGTTTATGGAAATTCCGCTTCTTGTTCTTTATTTTCAATGTGCACTTGGGGTTTTTGGTGGTTCAACAGTATCGCGATTGGAACAAGGTTGCATTGGTTGAAAGAGTTGCACATTTTGGTTGGATTCTTCAATCATTCGCTGCCACTGGCATCATTGTCTTTTTGACTCGACAAGGGGACAAGTTTACAGCATTTTTGAACAAATGGCACATTGTTGAAAACGAAATATTTCAAGGTGAATCTTTCATTCCATTCGTATTTTGAACGATTCCAATGAATTCCGATTGTAGGAATCCTACAGTAGGATTTTTGAATTTTATCTAGATGACCTGCACGGTCCTGACCTTCACAGAAGGTCAACAATCGAAAGAAACATTCGTTGGCGTGAGCAAATGTACAAAGTCCGGTTATGCTTCACCCTTGTTGCAGCCAACTTTATCGCGTTGTTTGCCACCTTGTATTACTGCGATGATCCGTACCGGAGTTTATTCTTGACGTCATTCTTGAGCGGACGACCAAATAAGCAAGCGCTGTGGCCCGATCACATGTTGGCACCAATCGTCTTGTTTTCATTTCAACTTTGGACCATGTCGTTTATGTATTTTACTGCTGCACATTTTGAAACAATTGCATTTGCGTTTTCACAAAGTGTAAGCTCCGCCTTGGAATCTCTGAGAGCAGCCAGACCACACACTAATTCTGAAAACTTGATGTTGGACACTTTAAATTTTGACAGACATTTTGAAGCGACCTACAATGCAGTTCGAAAAGATTCTGAGTCCGATTGTTGTGGTCTAGACATCAACTCTGCCATTGCAAAATATCAGAAGCTAAAGGGTCTGACGACCGAATTCAATCAAATGTTTGCTTGGTTTTTATTTTACTATCAGACATATCTTCTGTTCCAAGTTTGCAGCTCGTCCTTTGTTTGTCTCCGAAGACTGTCGACAGTTGTGCCGTTGGTATTACTTTTTGTAGCGGATGTAGTTTCATTTTTATTTCGAGTCTCAATCTTGCTCCCATCACTTGGGGCAGTGAATCGAGAGTCAAATTTATTTTTAACATCTTGGAGAAAAGCTATTCCAGAATTGGCTTATACTAGTTCCGAGAGCCAGAAAGTAATGTCAAGGAAATTGAAAATCTGTTCAAGTTTTGGAATCCAGTGTGGAAATTTTTATTTGATTGACTCGAGGTCTTTGCTAATCTTTTTTTCGATTATGACCACTTACATAACCGTGTTGATGCAAATTTAAATCGAGTTGGTCTCTCTGAGTTAATGGAATCTTGATCATTCATAAACTATCAAAGTTTTTAACAATGAGACTTTAAAATCAAATTCCCAGTTGAAAAATAGTTAATTGTTGCAGCAACGCTAAAATGACATTAAATGCAATTAGTTGCACTTGTACCACTAGAACGTTGTTCATTCATTGTTCGTTAACCGATGACAGCAGTGCTACTCGTTCAGGTTAGCATGGCCGCCCTGCAATCATGGCTAAGCGCACCAGCCCAGATCTTGCAAGAATGCGAATTTTACGGTGGCGCAAATTTTAGGATTAATTTCGATATTGAGGAAAGCCATCTAGTAAGCCGCAACAAGTCCTAAAAATTAATTCTATACCAACCGCCAACGGATTGGCAAAAATTACTTCTGTTCGTGTTCAAGATCGTTCGGATTTGTATTTTGCCGATGCCCCGATGCAAGCAAGCTTCCTAAACTGGTGAGTGGAGAGTCTCCAAAGGAGACAAATTAGCTTAAGATGATTGGCTCTGGGCTTAAGCTCACTGCGTCATAGTGTCTAATTTGATCATGAAAATCTTTAGATCAAATTCATCTAAAAGGTGAGATTCAATTAAACTAATTGAAGTTTTCGGTACGCAGCGTACAATGGACGGATGTGAACATACTCTACCGTGTCCAATTCAATTAATTGTCAATATCAGCCCAGCGTACGTCTCTTATCTCTGCGGCTTTATTGTATTGCCTGATATTTGTTGTCCAAATAAAAACTGAACATTGCTACAATTAATTGCGCTCTTTTAATGAAAATGACGAAAATCGAATTTGAAGCTCTTGTCGTATATGAATTTGAGCTGAAACGAGTTTTTAGACTATCGTTCTCCATTCTCTCCGTTCTTACATAATTTGCTAGAATTGTAATCTTTACTGCGAAAAAAGTTCTCCCTTGGCCACACGCAAAAATCAGCAATGTCAGCCATAGTCGACGACCAATTTAATCCAAGAACCACGCTGGAAGTTTATTATTCGGTACTGCAGTCCATAAACTTTTTCGGTTTATTTCCATACAAAATTTTGAAAACAACGTCGACAAAGAATTCTAGCGGCACAGATCTCCAATTCTCTATCCAAACTGGTGCCAGTCTATGGAAGCATCGGTTCATACTATTCATTCTCACTTTACACAATGTGTTTTTGGTCGTTCAACTGTGTCGCGATTGGACCAATCGTTTATTGGTTGACCGAGTTGCACATTTTGGTTGGTGCCTTCATGCTTTCGCTGCCACAGGGATAATTTGCTTTTTGACACAGCAAGGGGACAAGTTTACATCCTTTTTGAATAAATGGCACATTGTTGAAAAGGAAATATTGTATGGTAAGCAGCTCATTCGCATTCTGAACAATTTGCAATAAGTAAGAATTCCTATTGTTGAAAGTTTAAATTTTCTGTGTGCACTATTCTGTAATATCTAGATGACCTCGGCCAAGACTACGCCAGAAGGTCAACAATTGAAAAAAATATTCGTTGGCGTGAGCAAATGTACAAAGTACGGTTATTCTTCAGCATTGTTGCAGGCGGTTTGATCATGTTCTTCATGATTCTACTTTATTACAACGATCAGAATCGGAGCGTATTTTTGATGTCACTGCTGAAGGGACAAAACTTTCATCAACGATCCCATCAGCTGTTGGCAACAATCGCCTTGTTTTTATTTCAAATTTGGACAATGGTGTTCACGTATTTTTCTGCTGGACATTTTGAGACGCTTGTAATCACGTTTTCACAAAGCGTGAGCTCCGCCTTGGAATCTCTGCGAGCGGCCAGACCACAAGCAAATCCAGACAATTTGTTGCTGCAGACCTCCATTAATTTTGATAGGCATTTTGAATCGACCAACAAAGCGGTTCGAAAATATTCCCATTGTTGTGGCCCAGACATCGACTCTGTCATTGCAAAATATCAAAAGCTAAAGAATTTGACGACCGAATTCAACCAAATGTTTGCTTGGTTTTTATTTTACTACCAGGCTTATCTTTTGTCCCAAGTTTGCAGCTCGTCCTTCGTCTGTCTCCGAAGATTGTCAACACTTTTGCCGTTGGCGTTGATTTTTGTAGTGGATGTAGTTTCATTTTTATTTCGAGTCTCAATCTTGCTCCCATCACTTGGGGCAGTGAATCGAGAGTCAAATTTATTTTTAATATCGTGGAGAAAAGCTATTCCAGATTTGCCTGATATTAGTTCCGAGGACCAGAAAATAATGTCAAGGAAACTGAAAATCTGTTCAAGTTTTGGAATTCAGTGTGGAAATTTTTATTCGATTGACTCGAGATCTTTGCTAATATTTTTTTCAATCATGACCACTTATATTACGGTGTTGATGCAAATTTAAACTGATTTCGTCCACGTGGTTCGTCTATAATTGATTTCGTCTGTATGGGAACTTAATAACGAATCTGAATCATTCTTAATTGCTGGAAACAGAACAAACAGGCATGCTCTGTGTCACAAACTGTCCAAATTTCCAACGATGAGAAATAGTTAGTTGTTAAATTCAATTGCAATTAGTCGCACGACATTATTCATTCATTTGTTGATTAACCCAAATCACCAATTGTGTTTTGCTTAGTGCACCGTATTGCGAATTTGTTGTGAAGCGGTAACAGACCTGCACCACAAAGTTAAATCATATCAATAAATGATGATTTGTGAATTGATATTTCAATATTCAGAAATTCTTTAGAATAAAATACATCAGCCAGGCTAGTGCACTGAGTGCACCCTCCCAGTACTTCCGTCAATGGGAATAAAATGTCATTCATGCAGCTTAGTCTTCTGCAATCTTTTGATACATCTAGTATCGTTGACAAAAAGTTTAAACGTAAGCGATATAATATAATAAGGAAATTTTGGACTCTGGGCTGAAGGTATGTCTTGACCAAACAGTGCAAGTGCAGTCAGTCAGTCAGAATTTCATAAAACTGAACTTCCGGTTGTATGCAAAAATATGCTGCATTTCTGCACTTGTCTTTGAAACTTTGGCAAATAATCTCACGCCTTTCTAACATAAGCAGCATGCAATGCAAAATTGAATTAGGAAATCACATTTATGCATTAGAAATCTATTCAAGGGAAAACGGAAGTTTCATGTTTTGTTTGATGATGATGTGAAACGCACGCATCATCGGGAGTGAGTGGGAATAAAACAATATAATTACAAAATTAATATGTACTTTCTATTTCTTGCTTGCAAAAAAAACTGAAGAGCCGCAATTCCTCAATTCCTATAATAAATTCATTGAATTTCTACATTTCTTAACCTTGGGGGGAAACCAAGCCGGGCCCATCCCTAGTCAGCCTCAGCACTCTGCAGTCAGCAGTTTGAAAATTTTGTTTAATTCTATGAGCATACTAAAAAGGATTTCCTATACAAGTGGAGATTGCAAGCGATCGGGAACTCTGAAAAAATTATTACTTGGCTTACTCGTAAATTATAAAAACTTTCGGGAAGGAGGAGTACTTTGGACTAATAAAATGAGAATTTGGACTATTTCGACATCATGAAATTACATACATTCAGCAGGAGGAAAGAATGCAATTTTAATGTTCGTCCAGTTCTGAGTTCGCTTTGAAATGCAGGAACTGCTCGCTCAGTTTCCATTTGACAATAATGCTGCTGCTAAAATGCTATTAATTTTTCGACCTCGACTGGCTCGACTAAAAATATTTTTGGACTTAAGAGGTTTGGAGAATATTTTAGGTTATCGATCTGTTACAAGAGAAATGAATTGAAAGTTGTCCACAAGTCCACTAAATAGTAGTACTTTCAACAACAGTTGAAATGCGAAGCCAAATAATTTGCAAATATCTAAACCAAAATTGCTACAAATTGAAAAGAAAAGTTCAAAACTGAAGTATTTCGTCTCTTGAGTCTTGACTCTTTTTAATTTATTCTCTTTAGTTTCATTTCAACAGTTCAGTTCACAAGTTTGAGAGTATGAATAACTCGACTCGGGTCACTAGAATTTTTGTAAAGCCAAATATTGCATTGGTCACATTCACATTAACTAATATTTTTGGAACGACCTGACTATTGCAATGTAATGTGGAAATACCATATTACGAATTACGACACGACGACGACGACTGTACTCAAAAATAGATTGGATCTAATTTCCAATTACTCTAATTAAATTTTGGACTCTAACTTTTGAACAATTTTTAATCTAATGGGAAATCCAATTTATCAAATCGAAACCATTCATCAGGCCTTAAAAGCCGTACTTAATTTTAATTTTTAAAGAGGTAACTCTACTAATACAATTTTTCTAAATTGTTAATTGTGACAAGGCGATAATTTCGAACTGATGAGGATGAATAATACTCTACTCTGATGGTATTTTGCTGGTATTTGTGCTGCTCTCCTCAGAGTCCATACTTGGCTACCAAAGTATTGACATACTCGACGTACTGTTTCTTGGCATCTTCTTGGCTAATGTCCTTTTTAGAATTCCATGCGTCCCATTTGGCCTTCCCCTTCAAATCAAATACTCCTGGACGAGCTGGAATTTTAGAAATAAAATTTACAAAAGATTAGCTCAGTCATTCTGAAGTGGACCTAATTCATTTGGTTCAAAATATTTGTGCAATTTGCAATGAATTACAAAACTTGTACCCGTGTCAACATTGCCGACGGTTCCTTGCTTGTAAAGTCCGTAGAGGATAAGGAGTTCTTCATCAGTCGGCTTGGACTTCAAGTTTTTGACATTCTCAGCCGCGGTCGTGAATTGCTGCAAAATGGGAAGAAAAAACAAACATTTTTATTAGATTCTGCGGCAGACTTTTCGACTACAAAATAATTTATTGAATTTTATGAATAGTTAATTAAGCTTCTTGGAAGCTAGTAAAGCTCTAGCACGGCTTAACTAGTCTGCCTGCCACCCTGGGCATGGACGAAATGAAACTCTTATTGTCTTTTTATTCAAATTTTAAAAATTCAAGGCTGTCTCTCTCACGAAAAGGGAAAATTTATTGCAAAAACTCAGAAAGTGGCAAACTCATGAAAAGAACATTAAAATTGTCTGCCACATGCGATAGTCGCCCGGCGACGATAGTGATCTTTCACGATAATTACTGACGCTTCAATTCCAAATCATTGAATAAAAAGACGCCAAGTCGCAATTATTCTGAGGCAAGACATTTGACATTTGACTCGTCCTCTACAATTAAATTAATATTCTTAGAAACTGCCCAAAAAATTGACAGCCAAATTGTGGTGTAGTCAACA
The DNA here is from genome assembly GCA_034699705.1 of Hymenaphorura dentifera. Classification (NCBI taxonomy): domain Eukaryota; kingdom Metazoa; phylum Arthropoda; class Collembola; order Poduromorpha; family Onychiuridae; genus Hymenaphorura; species Hymenaphorura dentifera. Next base: position 5,128 of record JAQGCM010001671.1, on the reverse strand, counting down.
CTGACATTAAAATCTTGACAGTTGAGGCACACAATTGACAATGCTAAAAAGGAAAGGAAGTATCAAAAAATCGAATCTCTGAAGTAAAAAATATCCAAAAACTGAACTGGGGTTAAATTTAAAAAAAAATGCATTTCAACATTTAAATTTTGTGTGCAAACTACAAATTCTCCTATCTACTCTGGCAATTGGCAACCAAAAAAAGTAAACTACTAAAAGCTTTGAATAATTTTGATTTTAACAAACTCACCACTTCGAGAGACATTTCCGTTCAAAATTTAAGAGAAGATGAGACTACGATTGGTGTGAATTGTTGTTGAAATTGAAGGGAGTCCGTCCGGAACCGGAAGTAGAAAGTAACAGTAGCAAATAACTGACAACTTGATTTGACGATTTGCGAAGACGATTTTTCGTGCGGTTTGCTTTGCGTGACTTCTCGGCTCGAACTGAAAACTGAAATGAAGTGAACTTCGGGCGGCACGCGGCACACGGCACGGCTTTGAGTAGTCAGTATAGCCGGACTGATACCACACACAGCGTAGCGTACCTTGGAATAGAAGCGCATGTTGCATATGCATGAGAGACAGACAAGAACAGGCCGGCCAGCACGGCAAGGTAGGGTACGACCGGGGTCAGGGCCAGGGCCAAGAACGACTGTAATTAACTGATGATCGAATATCCAATCAAAAGTAAACTGCAGCCGGATCAATAAGATCGAATATCCAATCAAAAGTTAGCCGCAGCCGGATTAATCAGATCAGATATCAAATCAAAAGTTAACTGCAATCGGAAAGCCTCATATAGACAGCATGGGTCAATTCGGTTCGATACAGAGTATCAAGTTAGTTCTGTCCTCATCCGATGGATTAAAATTGGTTAGCTATTAACTACTAATCAATTCTACTCCCTTCTTCGCTTGGATATCCGATTGGCTTAACTCTTAAATAATTTAAATTTGGTAGGATATGGGATCGTCTAAATTCGGCTTAGTATGCGATCAGTTCAATTCGATGGGATTTGGGATAGTTAATCCGAACTTCAGCCTGATTATGGATACAATCTAAAACCCTACACAAATTGAGATTCGAAAAGTAATTTTTTTAACTTCTTTATTTGTCAGAAATTGGACATGATTAGTGTCAAGTAGTCAGAGTGATCTGAATTGGATATCTGGCCATAAATCCATAATGAAATCCTTCATTCGATTCTAACCACTCATGAACATCTCAGATTTTCAGACTTCGATCTGATCTGATGGTTGCACTATTCTATGTTGTGCATGTACGACACGTATGCCATTCCAGCCAGCAGCAGTCCAGCCGCCAAGCAAGTATTGATGCATTTTTAACGCCGTGCCGTACTCTTTAGTATTACAGCTTGCAAAGATTAGTTTGCTTGTGTGAGATGAAAGTAGCAAAAACTCTTCTCACTCGACTTCAGTGAGAACTAGGTCGGAGAGATGCAGATGACTCTGAAGACATCCAATCTCAATTGTCGGACTCGGACGAATTTGTGTCAACAATAGAAATGATCTCTACTGAGCTTGCATTGCAAGATTGCAAATTGCTAAATTTCAACGGTAACAAAACTGCAACTTTACTTGCTAAATTTGCATGCATGCAAGTGTGTCTGCACTTCTGCAGGTCGAGAAAGAAAAAAAAATGAATAAAATTCATTTCAGAATTTACCACTTTACTTGTGGAATTTGCAAAGTCAATTTAAGTCGCATTGAAATCTCGTCTCATCGCAATCACAAATTGTGATTCACAATTCCCATTTCCCAACCTCGAAGTAGGTAGCTGACTTGCCAACGAATTTTGCTAGAGCTGATTAGATTTAGTATCCAAAACTTTAAGGGATTATTTTTAAGACATCCAAATTGACACAGCATAGCAGCAGAGTATAGGTGTAAGGGAAATTTTTTTTTGACAGCTGAAAGTAAGCTGGGCATAGCTCAATTTCTTCATATTAATATTCAAATTAAATCAAGTGGGAACAAATTTGTCATTTGTCGTACTACTAAAAAGTGCACGGATGTCATTATTTTTTTGTGTGATGCACATGCAACTCTCACGTTTCAAATTATTATATTTTTTCTCATTTTGTGCCGATATTTGCGCATTTGAGTCGATCTCGAACCTGACCAGAAGAAAAATTGAGATCAAGAAGTGCTCAAAATATTTGTAAAGTCAATTTGGGAAAATTTCATAAGTTGTGGATGCTGTGGGAAGACGTGACTCATCAAACTTTTTTTTTATTATTAGTGATAGTGTGGTACAAATCGTTTCTGTCCAAGTCCTTAAAAATTGCAAATGCAACTCAGCTTCCAATACTACGTCGAATCCGGAAGTAATAAAATCTGCTGGCTTCAAATCGGTCCATTGTTGTCAAGAATGTTATTGTGTGCTGAGTGCTGACACATGGTTAAGCAGTACCTCTGCTAACACCGCAAAACAGTTCCCTGAAACTCAGTCCAGGAAATGAAGAATAAGTTTTGTGCGTGGTCGTTGCCGATTAGACAAGCAACACAGTCAGGCCATCAATCGTCTATAGACCTTTTTGCAACAATCCGATTTCCGGGGCTTGATCAAGGTTTCAGCAATTTTACACTTAATTAGGTCTTAATATACTAATTCAAAATATAGAATTAATTGACTTGGTAAAGCTAAAAATATTAACGCCGTACCACGAAACAAGGCTGGCTGATGGGATGCTAAATGCTAACTGTAGGTAGTGTAGTGGTCAAAACTATCTTCTCTGGCTGCCAGTCTGGCATTGGGTTCGAATCCCAGAGACTACAAAATTTGAATATTTCGCACAAGTCATATTTAGATAGGATTTCCGTCTTATTTGCGTGGGGATAGCTTTTGCTGTGCAGAGAATTTTGGACAAAACGGCATATGAATGAAATATTTCCGAAACCCTGCACTTCACCCGAAAAGCAATGGAAACTTTGCAAACTCTTGTATAAAAGCACTTTGAAGCTGATCCATTTCCTCATTCGATCTGGAGGTGTTCGTCAGCCTGACGATACACGCTCCTATTTGATCAGTTGTAGTTGTCAACTGAGTCATCGAATCATCGGCGGTCACGAATTCTGGCTTCAATGTGCCAAAGTGAGTTTATCCCCTACCCTACCATGGCTGGCTTTGACCACGATTTCACGATAATAGAAATTCATTTACTGTACAAAAATCAAATTAGTCCAAACAAATTCTGATTTTATTTCAAAATTTCAGAACAATTTCCAGTACGTGAGGTTTGGATGGTGGTTGTCTGAATGGGTGGTCCAATTGTCGTTTCCTTCTTCTGATTCTCAACACAGAGAAAGGTACTGTCCTGCCCCATTGATTCTCGTTCGGCGCTACCAAATGGAATGACTACGACGACCAGACCCAGCTCTTAACGACAGACATTACGAAGGTGAGCGAGCAATTAAAATTCAATTTTCTTAATCACCAACTTTTTGTCAGGCAGACGCTGCGCTGTCACAAAATAAACCAATTTTTGAAGATTTTAAAAACTCTACAACTAATAGTTTATTGTTGACAGGGTTTCCATAAGGTGACGACTACACAACTGTGCTACAATGTCAACCTCAGGAACCGGAAGTGAATATGGAAAATACCAAGGAAACCATCAAGCCAGTCCCCAAAACCACCTGCTGAAATGGCCAGCAGTAGAATTGTGGAATTTACTAAAGTTCGCGTTGACATAACTCTAGTAGTAGAGGATGTCCATTAGATCTTATTAGATCAATCTCAAGATGGAAAAAAATATAATCAGCTGTTTTTGTCTTCATTATAATGAAAGTATTGTTGGCAGCTTGCAGCAATTTTACTTTATGTATTACGAATCGAATGCACGCAAATCAAATGGAAAAAAAATAAATAAAATTGCAATGCGAAAATTGCAATTTTCGCATTGCAAAGTGGGAGATAATTAATGTGCTGTTCGGAAATTGTTTTTCTTCTTTCATTTTAAAGGCGGAGATATCATAATAATCATCATAATAATCATTTATTTGCATGTCTTGATTTTCAAATCGGTCCAATAAAAATGAATCTGGGACAAGTCTGTCACAACTGAAAAGTAAACAGACAATGTCATCACATCACGCATGCCATTCTTGCTTTGTGTGATTGAATTTTAGTAAAAACTTATTTGATTCAATTTGTGCTTGGATCGAGCTCGAACTCGGCAAAAATTGAAAAGTGCAAAATTAAACTTGCGAACTTTCTCAGCTTCTAACACTTCATCGAATCCGGAAGAAGTGCGATTTTGTTGAAAGAATGTTATTATGTTCGTGCCCCAACTCAAGCAGTATCCTTACCGGAGTCACTGGCTACCACCGCAAAACAGTTCTCGGAAACTCAATCAAGGAAGTGAAGAATATATTTGTGCGTGGTCGTTGCCGATTTGATGATGGGGTATATTTCGTATTCAGCCACCACTCGTCTCGTCATTATACTTTTTGCAACTTCTGGTTTCCAGCAATTTCAGCATTTGATCAAAGTTTCTACAAAACATGCAACTTTTCAATACAGTCAAATAATTCAGCATTGTGTACAACAACGTGAATACTTGACATTTTTTCACCGAATATTGCTAATGTGGTACTGCTAGCTTTGGACCAAATGAAATATTTCCGAAACCCTGAACTTGTTACGAAAACGAAAACCAATAGTGGAAACTTTGTAAACTCTACAAAAGCATTTTGAAACTATATCCTCATTCGATCTGGAGGTGTTCGTCAGCGTGACGATTCACGCTCTAACTCGATCAAATGTAGTTGTGAACTGAGTCAACGAATCATCGCCCATTCGGCAAATCAAATCAGTCTAAGCTTTGACCTGAATTTAGATTTTATTCGAACATTGAAGTTTGGAAGACGCAGTTCTCAATAATTTGCAAAGGTGAGCAATTCTGAAAATTTTATTTTTGCTATGACCAACTGGCAAATGCTAGGGCAAAATCAACTTTCACCAATTTTCGACATTATTAAAATTCTACAATAGTTATGGCATTAGGTCTTGTATTCCATTGAAAATCAGTTACTGGACTTTAAATGAAATCACCATTTGTATAAAAACGTTCAGGTACACGTCTTGTCTGTCAAAAGCAAAAA
>JAQGCM010001670.1:0-14129 GCA_034699705.1 Hymenaphorura dentifera | reverse complement strand
CTAGACTTGCAAAAACTCGATTCCAGAGCTGCACCATTTCCTGGTGCTTACAGGTGCCCCGACCCGAGTCCAACAATTAAACACACTCTTAGTTTGCGTGTGCTTGTGAGTGGTTGGCGAACATTGTTTAAGCAAAAAATCGTCGAAACAATGAAAGTTTTGTCAATATTTCATCTGCAATTCTGCATCTGGAAGGCTATTGTAATATGAAAGAGGTATATAAAAAACGGGAACGGAACTAGCGGAAGTTTACTGAGCAATCTCACTACAGAGGACTACGGACTGCAAGCCAGATGTGGATGTGAGATGCTTGGGCTAGAAAACTCCAAGTGAATGAAAATTTTCACTCCAGTCTTGCCGTGAGAGCCTGCACGTATTCAAGTCGATTTCGATTCCAGACGAACTGTAGGGTGCAGTAGTGAAAGTTTGTCAAATTTCACCCGTTCCGGGTAACAGGATAGTAGTGCTTCGGTCCTGAAATAAAAAATTACCCCGGTATTTTTACAGGGTGTCTAGATTCAGTCGAAGCCTAGGGTAGGCTTCCCGGGTAATTTAGGGTGAACTGAACTGGACAGTCAATATTTTGCAAAGTTGTTGGGGTGGAAAGGAATATGTGTTTTCCTGGGGTGCTCATGCATAAAAACGTAATGAAGCAAAGTTGCAGTCTGCAGGTGAAAGTGACAGGTTGTTTTTGATGAGTCAGCAACAGTTCCAGCTCCACAAATTTGGACTCAAGTTTTAGCCAGGTTAATTATTTTTGTGAGACCATCCTGAACCCATTGACTTTGGCAGCAGTTTTTGGCAGTCGTGACATGAAGTATCTTTTGTAGTGAATGAGTGCTAATCGGCAATGGAAAGTGAATTTTCTGGAGAATTTGATCGTCGCTTTTGTAATGGTCTCCCAATGACTCGGAGTTCCATTTGGATTTTTAGTATTGTCACTAAAAGCTCTGCAATTGATGTAAGTTTTAGTTTTGTTTTGCAGATTTGCACTGACGAATAATTCTTGAAGTAATTAGCTGGTTCTGTTTGGTGAATTTTTCAAAAACAATCTGTCAACAAAATTAAATTTCTTGCTTCCACTTCTAAGCGTTAGCTTGCAACTTTGTTTTCCCCAAAAATAATTGAACCACCAGATCGGAAAGGTAAAAATTAACGAATGGTAAACATGAAATTTCGCATTCGAGAGACAAATATAGCCCAGCTTATGAACAAATTAGAATTGAATTGAATCTCTACATGCAGCAAAATACTTCTAAAAATGATCAAATGAAATGTTATGAAATTCTTCTTTTGAAGGATTAGCTTCATGGTAGAATGATCCTTAAAAAATATGAAAATATGGAGTTTTGTTTCCTGAGTTCAGCAGGATTTCAATATTATATCCCATAACCTATGCTTTTTGAGCCAAAAATAATCCGTTTGTCGTGAATTTGACTCGCATATATATCCTTGAAGTAGTACCTAACTTATGCTTAGCCTTTGCTTCATTGTTGCCCAATACATTCATAATACATTGAGTTTTCATTATATGAATTGAACTTTACAAGTCGTGCGTCCGCCGCCTAATTTCATGAAAGGATTGGGTAGAAAGTGGAAACCTGAAACTTGAGCCTTTTTTTCTTCTTCTGTCTGGCCTTCCCGGTGTTTGAAATGAAAAATATGTGTACTTGGTTGGTCCTGGTTGTCGTCGTTCGTTCAATTCATATATAGTTTGTAGTAATATGCAATATGTAGACTTGGAACACTTGGAAGTGGTGTGGAAGTGTGTAGGAGAGACTATAGAAGTGCTCAAATATTTCAAAGGAGAATATTGCATTACAGAATTCATAGAAGAGCACATATTACATTCAAGTTTCACATGAGAAGAACATCTTGTTTCCAAATATTCCAAGTGCAAAGCAGACGTCAAGTGTCTGTGATGATTCATGGGGATTTTTTTTTGTTATGCTCTAAGTTTGAAAAGGGTGTCGAGATCTACTTACTAATCCTCGGAATCTGCAGAAACAAAAATTTTACTGAATTTTCTCCAGGTTTTAGAATTTCTGGTAATGATATGACAGTAAAGTTAGGCAAAAGTTAAAAAGCTGATATACCAGTAAAATTAGGCAAAAGTTAAAAAGCTGAAGCAAAAAAGTTTTTCTGGGCTTTAAATACGAAGTATTTTCACAAATCCGTACAAAAAAATTGTTGCACAATCGAAACCGAACCGAGATTTTTCCCGAAGCAAAACAAAACAAACGGTACAGGAATAGAACCGAAAACGTCAAAATATTTCAGGAGTGGTGTGGTAAAATACTCAAATGGCAACAAAACAACAGTTGCAAAGTAAAGTTTAGGAGCGTCCATTAGGATAATGGATCTGCGTCAGGGAAGTAGAAGAACCTTTGGTTCTTCTACTTCCCTGGATCTGCGTCAGGAGTCAGGACTCAGGAATCTTCCAAATCCTCCAAGCTTTCTGATGCCTACAAATCGGTTACTTAAGTCAAAGTGTCTGCCCAGCTCTTCAGTTTTAAGGTTTTGTATGTCTTCATTATAAGGTTTCTTTGCTGCCGATTTTGAAGATGAGTTGATCTTAATTTCTAAATTTGTTTTGCATTGAAATTTAATTGCTTTTTAAATGAGCCCATGCGGCCATGCCTGAGCTTGAGAAAAATGCAAAGAGCAAGATTTGAACTCGAACGGATATTGTAGCGAAGCACGAAGAGAACAACTCTAGTCTTAAAATAAAAATGAAATTTGAATTTAGCCCAAAGGCAGGCTGTTTTGTGTATTTTTTCTACGCTGTCGTCAAATAAATGAAACGAAGGAATAAAATATTCTGAAGCAGACACGTCAATTTTCTTGAGTGTTCTGATAACCCAAAACCTCCAGCCAAGCAAAGCACTCTGTAAAAGATTTCTAAAATAGAAATTGGATTTTAAATTAATTTTTCTCATACAATCAGGATTCAATTTCCTCTTCTTGTAGAATTTTTCTTAGAATGAGGTCCAATTATCCTGAAGAGAAAAAAGTCTTAAAAACCCAAATCGAATTTTCAACCTGTCCGGCTGAATCTTGTGTACAAGAAACTTTAACATAATATATGCAAAAAAGCACAGATAAGTTCGACAGTCTCATTTTTTGACACGAAATCTTCGCGGCCCTGACTCCTGCACTCCTTTTACATGTATGAGACATGAGCTAAGAGTCTTCGTTCGTCTTGGCAAATTGAAGTCAAGTAGTGCTCTGAATGAACAGAATTGGAGTTGATTTGCACAAAAAAGTAGAGTCCAAATTGGACCTTCTTTCATTCCATAACATTTACATTGACATTCACATAAAATATAAATGGAAAAGTTTTGAGAGCTAAGCATATCGTAAGCTCTTGGCTGATAATCGGAGCCAAGGGCGAAATTTGGATTGGCACTGGAAAATCTAAAATGTAAAGTAAAGTTAAAGTACTCTAGAAAATGTTCTCTTTCATTTCATTTCATTTCAAAGACTCCTGGAAAGAGACTGGGAAGATTGGAGCAAGCAAATTTTGAGTTTCCAGCTCAAGTCGAACTCCTGGAGAAAGTATAAAGGCTTTTCTTCCTCCAAGTCTCTCCATTCTAGAATTTCTGTAAACTACTACTACATCCAATGCGAATGCAGTGCAGTGCAAAGTGTGCTGCTGCTGCTCAATTCTCCGGTTCTCCAGGATGGACGATTCCAAAACTTTACATACTAGATACCAGAGCCCATGGCCGTGCCGCCGTGGTCGTAGGTGCCAGTGCCAGAAGAACCGAATTTTGGATTCAAGAGCAAATTTATAGCACGGCCGGATACCCGGGTCGTTTGGCTCTGGCTAAAGCTAAAAGTACACCTGCAAGGTCCAAAGGCATTTCATTCTTCCTCTGCTCTAGTTTATATCATTTTCTCCAGCCACAAAATTCTGGCAAAACTGTGAACAGTTCGGGGCGTGCGGTGCAGTGCTCTGTCTGTATTTTGCGTTTGCACAGGATGCCCAAATTCGGGTATTTTGGTTAGATGCATGCATGCATGCATGTTCAGGCTCAATATTCATAATGACCATAAAACTTACTCTTTCACTTCTGGTCCCGGTTCATGGAGTTTTAATATAATATCAAATGAAATATTACTTGCAACTGAATGGTAAAAACCCAGAGGAAGATTAAGGGTGGATTTATGACTTCTTTTTGAAGGAATCCCACTGCGTTTGAGCCTATTTTTTCCAATTCCAGCAAAGAATCTAATAGCAAAACCTGTCTGCGTGCACAGTCGATTCCAACATTTCCAACTGCTCCACTGGATATTTAGTTAGCAATTAGGAAATTGATGGAAAGTCGAGGGCGGCATAGAATGCCAACGCTGCACAAAAAATATCTAGTAAAAATTCGCCAAGTATCCCAAGCAAGGCGCAAGACAATGAAAGGTGGAGTCCCTATCGTCGTCGTAATGCTAAAATCCAACTTTTTTATTCACCTATTGTAGAATCCTGGAATTGCAATGCTTGGAAATTAATGAGTAGAAGACTTCATGAGCTGAATAAAAAATAATTCACTCTAGATTTGGAATGGAAAGATTCATTTGTATTCTAATTTTAGGCTCTCTTTCCCCAAGCCTCTACGCATTCTTCCTCTCATTTGACTCAATTAAAACTACAAACATTAATAATTGTAAAAGCTTCTGAGAGTTGGAGTCGAGTAGGACCGAATGGTGAATTAAATGCAAAAGTTTACACAAAAGTTGTAATGAAGCTGAAGCTGAAGCTCAGCCCGGCCCAGCCCAGCTCACAGAACGGTGGAATTTCTTCAGACTTGAGCCCAAAGGGAAAAATCAGTGAATAGTGAAGACTAATTAAAATAGAGAATCCTTCACTATTCACTTGACTCACTTCTTGAGCGAAAGACGCGGGCTAGTAATTAAAAAGTGAAAGCAGAGCTGTAGTATGTAGTATTAAGTAAGTACGGGGTTGATTTAATCCAAGCTTATTTTGGGAATCAAATTATCTTCTTTCTTAGATTTTGCATTCGCACTCGCAGAGACGACGACGACGGCGAGGATGACAAAAACTAAAGTGGGGGACGGACGTAACTTGGTAGGCTTAGGCTTGGTTGTCTATCGAAATTTGAAAATTTACATTTGAAAGCAATGCAAAGTGCAAAGAAAGAAGTAGAGAGTGCGAGTGAGTGAATGAAAGAAGGGACGGAACAAACAAAGACTTTTGCGATTTTGCAATAAATTGCAATGTCCTCGACGCTACGTGTCGTGCCGGCTGTGAAATTCGTGGACGACTCTGTGTCAATACTACTCGTTTAGTTTGCGTTTACACTTTGAGTGTACTTTTTGTCATATAATTTTCCTTTCATCCAATATCTTCGTTTTGGAATTCTTTTGAACAATGCACTCTTAGTAACGTCGCTAACTTTCCAAGTGTGTTTTTACACTAGACTTGCTTTTTGTATTTACAAACTGATTAAATTTTGGGTCTAGGAAAAGAAAGAATTCTGTCTGAATGAATTTTTCACATTTTGAAGCCATTGTTCATAAGAACACAAAAAAATTTCAAGTTGGTCGGTTTGAGGAAGATTTTGTAAAATGTTATAGCAAAATCGCAGCTTGGAAGTGAAAGCTAATCCTAATCCATTGTCATTAGTTGACATCCGTCGCAAAGAAAACTTTTTGAAAAAATAAATAAACTGTCCTCTTCATGAAACGCTCGGGTATTCTACAGTCCATTGCGCGCTTTTAGGGTATAAAATCTGGAAAGAGTCTGCCATCGCCATGTCATGGCATTAGAACTTTTTTTAAAAATTAAAGCAAAGAAAACTGTGCCGTAGCTATAATAGAAACTAGAAGAGCAACTGGATAGTACAAGAAAACTAGAAGAATCTGTGAAGTGCAATGGAGTGTAGTGCAAGTGTGTGTATCTTTCAAATGCCATTTTGTTTACTTTCTTCTCCTAAAGCAAACATCGCCAATTTTGTTCAGCAAAAAGCTGTCTTTTTTTATAGTACGAGCTGTACGAGGAACTACAAGACATAAACCTTCATTCTACTCTTCCCACTTTTGACTAGCTTTTTTATACGATAAGAGTTTCAGAATTTTTTTAGCAAATGTGCAAACTGCAATCTGCGAAGAGAACTAAACTAGACTACACGATTAGAGCCGGAAAAAATATAAAATCCAGAGGAAGATGATGATGACGTGAACGTGAGAGGAGAGTGAGTCTTGATGATGTTCTGGTCTGGTAAAAAATAATGACTTTATTTAACATCCCAGCACAACCTATTATCCCCATGGAATGGCATCATTACTTCCACTTCGAGTGAGAAACTGAGAAAAATGTTATTACGTTGCTTTAGTCCTTACTGCGTGTATGTGTACGTGTGCTTGCATTGTGACGCCTGGCGCCCGGGCTCGGGCTGACGACAGAGAATTTTTGCAAACTCCAATCTCCTGCTCTTACCTTCCAACATTAGATCATCATGAACCCGATGGCGAAAGTGTCCTTTTTATTTTGTTAAGATGAGAAAAAAGTTCCCTAGTTTGGTGGTTTAAGTATCAAAGTGAAAGTCAAACAGGAAAGCAACCAGCAACAAAAAAAAATATGACGAGGGATTGAGGCTGTGGCTGTTCTGCGACTGAGATAGTGTCGACACGTTGGCAAAAAAATTCTCTGTCGACGTGGTGCCGTGCTACAATGAAGCTCCGAAAGCCAAAGCCAGGAAAGAATAGGAAGCTGAGAAGAAAAAAAATTGCCAATGTGGAAACACCGTGCGTTTCAGAATTCAAAGCATGTCTTTCCTGCTTTGATTTCAAATTCTCATTTGTGGTAAAAATGGAAATGAGATGAAATAAAAATTAGACTCGACTCGACTCCGACGATCGTTAGCGTTGCAGTTGGATGATGTTCGATGCACGTCTTCATTTTTGATGTAAAAATCGTAGAATGCTATGATTCGAATGCGATTGAAATGCAAAAAAGCAGTGGATTTGATTTATTCTGGGTCTCTATGTAGTTCGGAAACTTTGACAAAAATGAAAATGAAAATGCAGAGCAGTGCTGTGCAGTGCAGTCATGTGTCATGTCATGTCAGAAGGAAGCTAGCTGAAAATCTGTGAGAGAAAATTGTGACTTTAGTAGACGCAATTGTGGCTTTCACTTCAAACCGGATTTTGTTTGCTGTCGGCAAGTGCACTTTCACCTTATTAGCATGAAAGCCTGCCTGCCTGGCATCCCAATTTTCCTAATTCGGCTGAACTGGGTCGGATCAATCTGGGAGAGTAGTGCAAATTTGAGAAAGTATTTTACAAGCTCCAGAAAAGACCAACTAAAGCACTAATCCGGGAACTATTCCTTAGAAAATCAACGCGGCATAGCAGCTTATATCCAAAAATTTCTGGACCTCTGCGTCAATTCCGGAGAGGGCTGGCGACTGTGAAAACATTTGCGAATTTGTGGGTTCCAGGGAATTTAATTAAGAGATTGAATAAGAGGCTTAATTGGCAAATTCTAATTTGTCAAAAGTAGACAGTTATGTGCTCGAGAGGACCTTGAGTTGACCAGCAGCTCGTAATTTTCGACACAATTCCGAGGGTTTTTTTGTGACCTCGGCTGAAGCTGAAACTCTTGCTTCTTCGCATTCTCCAAGCTTCGATGTTTTGTACAAACTTTCGATTTAACAAATCCATTTCGTTTTCATTGCGTCGTTGCGTAGAACGGTGTATCAAGTGGAAGTGGTTCGTTTCGTTGAGATAAGCTTTGCTTCCAGGAGAGTAATACTCTCACGTAGCATCAAAGTTTTTCAGAATGACGACGATGAGGCTCTTTCATCATACATTTCAGTTTCATACGTCGTCTTGCCCTAGTTTTCCATTTTCTTTTTACCTTTTCTTTGTTCGCTCTAAGGAACAATCATTACTATTATTAGGTGTCTTCAGGCAGCCGGGTATACAAGTCAAGTCAGGAAGAGAACTTTGAATCCTTTGTTGCCTGACTACTTTCCTACTCCTTTCTCTAAGAAAGTGAGTTACAATGGCTAGGAAAGAGTGTAAGAAGTCTTGGCTCTAGTAGTCTCATCTAGAGACAAGGCTTTAGAAAATACCCGGGTATTATCAGCAGTCAGAGGGTAGTCTACGGTGTGTGAATTAGTGATTGGTCCGAAAAGTGACACAAACAGCAGTTGAACGTAATTGCATTACTGCATGAGATTACTATTTCTCTGTACAAGAAATTTTAGGTTAGACAATTTTGTTAATTTTTGCACAGATTTTTGAACTTTTAGGACTGGTATCCAATGTTTTTACTAAAGGAAATCGTACAATTATCTAGCGTTCACCAATGCTCGGAATTAGTCTCTCAAAGAATTGGCTAAAATTGCAAATTTTAAGATCCCGTTAATGAAAATGTGTTCGTTCCCTCGTGAGTTGTCAGTGAAGTCGTTGTCGCAAAAGTACAAAAGTTCCATTTCCTAGAATTAGGAGAAAGTTACAAATACAATGCAATCTTTCGGAGTGCAGTGGGGACAAAGGTAACTTGGAGGTGATGGCCTAGAAAGGAGGACAAGAAATAATCCATTGACACTTTGACACCTTCTGGCAATTTGGCTTTGGTCGTGGTGGTCTTTTGGGGGTGTTCGTGACACGAAAATTATTATTTAATGTCCAAAATAATGAGGGCAAAACCGAGAGAGAAAAGTGACAATCACTCTGCCAGGCTTTATGCACTATTCATCGAATTTTGCCAATTATTTTGCGACGCGTCAGTCACGCGAAATTCGCTGGCTAATTTTTACATGAAGCCATCAACCTTATTTTTGCTCTCCATCGAAATGTTCTAGTTTTGCCAAGTTGGCTCTTGACTCGCACAGACACGGTTGCACTTTTTACGGGAGTCTTTTGTTAACTTTTGCAAATAAATGCAGAAAAACTCGCCAGAAAAAGGACACGGCTTATCTAAAAGAGAGTGAAAAAAATCACGAGTTGAAAGGTTGAAAAGTTTTAGTTTTCGCCGACATAAAAGACGAATGTTTCTCCCGGGGTTTTCTACCGACCAGTACATTTCGAACGCTAGAGTCGTGAGCTGTAGTTTTCAATTCATCCTAATCCGTGAATCTGAAAGCCCTGGAGAAAGTAAAGCAATAAGACAAAGTGTTCAGAGTGAAGATAAACTACTGGGCTAAATCCTCTTGTTTCCTGTTGAGCCCAGAGTCATTCCATTTCAACTACCTGACCTGAATTGACTCGAAACAAAACTAATCCGAAACTCCGAAAGAAAATTCGGACTTTTGGAATTCGCAACACAACTGCAGTGCAGGAGTCAAGGTCAACAACGGATGTTTTCAGAAGTTTAAAAAGTTACGAACTGATGCCAACCTGACTCACAAAAAATAAGTACGTAGGAAATAAATCCAGAAATCATAGGTCCCCAAAGAGCACCTCGAGCTGACTGCGAACAAAATGTGAAGAGTCAAAATTCCTTTCCTTGGGTCAAGGTTGTGGACTTTGTAACAAAGTCTTTGTTCGCCTTGCAATTGCAATGAATATACAAATAATTCAATTCCCAACAATGTAGCAGCGCCAACAATGGAAAACACACCACCAGCAGCAGTTTTACAACTTTACTCATGTTTGACCCAAGTACAAATATTTTGGTGATCAACTTTTCGCATTCCTAGTAAAAGTGCGTGGCTCGGAAACAAGAATTTAGTTAAACCAGTTTGCAAACTAATTAAGTGGACTCGCAGGATCGGAATTTGATTTTGGGCAAGGCAAGGCTACTAACTAACTCAAGTGATAAACGGCGCAGCTGTATTGTTGCCTCACTTAAAATTAAAATCTCAAATTCTTTATCATCGTGAGATGCAACAAGGAGAATCGGAAGAAGCTCTTCAAACAAAAATTCTCTTGCACAGCAAAAAAAAAATTATATTATGAACCAGCCCTGTTGTTTATTTTGCAAAGTTTCTCAGCCTCCAAAAATTGCAGACAAAAACAAGCATACTTCTGTGTACTTATTCCAACAACCTCAACGTGCATTTTGAAGGCTAAAAACCTGCCTGAGGTCATGTTGTTGAACTCAATCAGAGACCGGCTGACTGGCACCACCACAAAAGCATCTCACATTCACATAATGCTAAATTCATTGGCCAATTTTTTTTTACATTTGCTTATTGCATGCGCTTCCTTCAGTTCAGTTTCAGGTCTGAGCCTCAGTCTGACTCGTACTGTAGTTTTGGCCATCATTGGATTGAAATTGAAGCAAGTCACTCACTGCTGACTACTGAAGATTCAGTAGTTGAGCAGTTGTAGTTGTGGATCTTAGGAAACGCTGCCTGCCTGCCTAGTGATGCCATAAAGAAGCTTTTCGAGCTTGAGAAAGCATTTTTTTAAAACCAAGCTGCTCTTCTCGCTCGCTAAATGCCAATATAAATGTTTGCAAACATTTTAATTCATGCCAAGTCAAGCCAAGCCAAGAATGTCATTCACCATCCGTCAGTCGTAACATCCCGAGTAAGTTGAGTTTAGCACAACATTGTTGGTTATTGGCGTGCAAATTGGATCCTTTTTACAATATTTACGCACGCTACTTCGTACTTTTTAGCATGGCAAGGAGCGATCATTGAACTTTCTTCAATTCGTCATCGTCACTCGATTCGAGCAATTTTTCCTGGCCATCATTTTTCATTTTTCACGTTTGTTCTGTTGACTTGACTGTCTTTTCAAAGTCTGTGTGGCTGGCTCATCTGTGAGGGCCTGGTGAGATGCTCGCAATATCCTCGTGGCGTTGGAAGAAGACGAAGACACATGAAGTTGGGATAATCCTTTGAAAAATTGGTCATGTCAAAAATGCACTTTTGCTCATAATGAACCATAGTCATTCATGCCTTGGTATGGCCAGGCCCCGCACAGCACAGCACAGCACACAATGTGCAAATGTGAATTGTGAATCTCTGGAGGGATTTTAAATTGGTTAGGAACGACCATGTTTGCGTTGCATCTGCAACGGCAGACCAGTGAGATCTTGGTCGAGATGAGAAATACTCTAGAGAAAATCTTGATAAAGTACAAAGTGAATGCCTTGAGATGAAGATGAAGATGAAAGGGACATTAATAAAGCCACAACGACCACAGACCACAATATGACTACATATTAAAAGCGCTTAAGAATTTGGTCTATAAATTATTTGCAATATTACGTACAGTAATTGTCTGCCTTACCAGGCATCCATTCTTTGTCAGCTCAGATCTCAGGTAAGGGCTGGCAGACTCAAACGATGAGACCATACCATTGCATTGGGCTGGCTTCCTGAGAAATCTCTGTAATCATTCTCTATAACGATTAGATTTGCAAACACCCAGAATGTGTTAGATGTTTTAAATCATTGCAATCAATCTCTCAATTTTGGTTCTTCGTCGTGCATTGCATTCGATTTTTTATCACCCAGACCGAGCGTGTATGTATGTTTGGTCTTCTATTGAATTGATGCTTATGATTCAATATCGAGTGATCAAGTTTCGTGGTGGTAATACACTAGAAGCAATGTGTTGTGTGTTAATGTGTTCCACTTTTTTTGTACTGCAATTCTGCAAACGGATCTCTGGGGATGAATCATGTATTGCATTTTTGTAATGTGGTACTGAGTTTTTTGGAATGCAGTACGTACACATCAAAGTTACTTTGTTATTTGAGAGGGTTGCAAATTCTTGGTCATCGATATCCCTGTAATCGTACTAACTCTTGGAAAATGTTATTTGGATGAAATTTCTACATCTTGTCATTTGCCATTTGTCCAAGCTATCCACTCACAGTTGAAATTAAAATTAGGGAATCTTGCCTGCTGGCGAGATTTGAATTTTACATTTGGCAAGATCCTGGAGCAATTTTTACTTTAAACTTTTGAGAGAATCTGCAGCAAGATCTGCCAAAATGAAAATAGTTTCACACAACAGGACTACGAATTGGAAAAACTGCAATACATCAAATTGATAACAGAAACACGAAGGTCGCATAATTTTGTACACGTGAGGGGTACGATGCAAGGTTGTTCACGAATTTGACAATTCTTCACGCGTCTCATTTAAAATCCGTGAAACAAAACAATTTTGAATCATGCATAATGATTAAGATATCAACAGGTAGTTTTGCACGAAGTGGGCAGGGATTTTTTTTTGCTAGATGAGGAGAGGATATCATGTTTTGCATATAAATGAATAACAATGTCACGAACAATAATGTTCTGACTACCTGCAATCTTGTCATAATTAATTTTGGCATGCGATTATTACGACATCAGTCCTAACTATGAACCATGATGCGTCACGGATGATCAAATCTCAGAATAATCTTCATTGGCATTGTTGCGAGAAATACTAATCAGGATACAAATGGCAATACTACGTCTTCTTCGTTTTCGCCTCCCAAAACGGAACTTAAATTTTGCCAGCAGATACATTATCACATTGACATCATTCTGATTGAAAGGAAGTGCTGACGATGAAGTGATGTAACTTTGTTGTAAGCATTTAATGCATGGGTGCCGCAACAATGCAATCGAAAATCCTTGGAATCCAATTCCAACCCAACCAATTGTTGAAAGTCGAGTTTTGCATTGGTTTACCAAAACGACAAAGACAAATATTAATTTAGCCATGAGCTAAGCAAGCGCCGACAATTTGTTTCATCAGTGAATGCATGAAAATAACTGGCCGTTCCGAAGGTCGACTTTGAGCGAGCGAAAAAAATGTTGTCATTTTTGCTCACAACTTTACATG
Source organism: Hymenaphorura dentifera (assembly GCA_034699705.1). NCBI lineage: Eukaryota > Metazoa > Arthropoda > Collembola > Poduromorpha > Onychiuridae > Hymenaphorura > Hymenaphorura dentifera. The sequence goes on along the minus strand of JAQGCM010001670.1, from coordinate 1,367 downwards.
TGATTGTATTTCCTACTTGTGAATTACTGAATTACTACGATTTTGCCGTTTCTGAGATTCCAGTCTTTCTACTGCGCACAAGGTGGTCCTCTCCTCGCGTGAAATTATTTTTAAATCGTAATTAAAATCAAGAAATAGAAGTACTTGTTGGATGACTACGGCCAGCGATTGATGAGTTGAACATAAAATAGCTCAGCTAGTACTGCTATGTGCTCATCTTCTTTTTTTATATGATTAGTTAATGAATTTGGTGAAATGGAGAATGATGAATTGTTCAATTGAACTTCTGAGAGTTACGACGACTACAAGAAGAAATCAAGGCTTTATTCAATTCTTTACTTACTAAATTTACTAATGTTCTATTACAAAAGAAGTACAATGGGTCGACTTCCGGTTCCTTTGTCCACGTGGGTAGAATGTTTTTGATCTTTTAGAAATCCCTGTGAAATTAGATTGACCTTTGCTCACATGAAAAGCCTTTTCCTTTTATCAGGAAAGTAATCAAATTAAAACTAGCAAAATGGACTCAATCGGAAAATCGGATTATCGTTATTTTATTTCATAGAGCTAAAAGTGACCGTCTGACGTATTGCTTCCCAGCAATAATTTCATTAATTCTGGGAGAAATGTTGGAAGAAACACTTGGTTCCAACACACAGACAGACACATAAGCTCACAATTACTCACAATCCGAGCTCGGAAAATACTAAAATACATACTTTGTCTCAATAAAAGTATTCCCAAACTCATGAAAATTAATGGCGTTTTGAGTGTTTAGGGATTCCAAACAAATCAAACTTTACGATATCTTATTGCCAGCCTCGAATTCCTCTTCACTTTGCGTCGTTTATTTTTACTGTTTGCCATCAATTGCAGCAATTGCAGGCTTGAAACGTTTGTTCATTTCTTAAGAGAAAGAAGACCTCTTCAGATTTTATTGCGAAAGTATTGGACGAGGACGGTCTGATACTTTAAAGTGCTAATTAGCAGAGTGAGTCAATACTCATTAGATCCTTTGTGCAAATAAATTGTCACTTTCGCAGGGAAGGAAAACCTGAACTTAGGGTGAATTTAATTTAATTGAATTACCTCTTCTGCCGCCGCAATGAAATTTGCAAATGATGAAAACGGCACGTACGTACGTTCAACATACATACATATTCACGAGTGCAATGCAAACTTTGAAAGACTTACTCAAAGTTTTAGAAAGTAAACCCATCTTTATAATTACAAAACGAAACGAAGGTTTTGCCAAGCAGAAGCCTTCTGAAGAGCGTTGCGAAGCGATCAAGATGACAAAATAAATAAATGTTTGGGAACCAAAAGAAAACCCATCCTTTGTCGCTGCAAACTCATCTCAAAATTTC
>JAQGCM010001669.1:0-14131 GCA_034699705.1 Hymenaphorura dentifera | reverse complement strand
AATAAACATGTAATGTAAATACTTTGAGCTCCAGTTTGGCAGTTTCGAGAAATTAACTTGCCAACTATCTGCCATCAGAACGTTGCACTCCACCATTTTAGCATATCGTGTACAAACCTAACCAACACATTTGCTTAATGTTGCATCACTTTGCTATTGTCATCGGTAGTAAATGAACCCGGGGAATGATTTCGTTTTCGGCACGGACTTGTGATTCTGATTTTTTTGTTACCTGCTGGAAATATTTATTCATTCCAGGTAGCAGCTTTAGCTATGGAGATCCAAGCATAACCGGTTTTTCCCATCTAATCATTGTTTTATATTTTAAATTTACAGGGCTAAGATGAAGGGCTACACTCCATGGCCTGGCAAGGTAATTTTTTAAGTATATTTTTGGTGCAAACCGTGTTGGCTAAATTTCGGCAAAAGCTATACAAACTTATCAATTCACATGTGCAAAATACTATTCGCGAAAGAAAAGGGTACAATCCTAGTTTTCTTTTATTGAGTAGATTTTGAAGTGTTGTTTTGCTTGAACTTGTATTTTGGCTCAGTACAGAAGAAACGAATTGACCAATGGTCAATGGTTGAAATAGACAAAGTAAATATTCATGATTTGATACTTTGTCCTTCATAGGTGGTGAAACCCGGTGACCACATTAAACGCCCAAACAAACCAAAACCCTTACACTATATCATGTTCTTCGGAAGTAATAATTTTGCTTGGATTGAGTCCCACCTTGTCGAACCGTATTTGTTGAACAAAGAAAAGAAGACTAGTGCTTGCAAAACAGCAATTTTCAAAGACGCGTGTGCTAAGATTGAAACATACATACGCAAGAAGGAGAATGGGGAGATTACAGACGAGGACCAATTCGAAGAACAAGTACGCACAGAACCACCATTAGAGGAAGAACCTGCAGCAGAGGAGACTACTCTTACTACCGACTCAGAAGCAAAACCAAAGGTTCGATTCGATTTTTTGATCTTGTATGAAAACTTAGGAGTTCATCTCTGTTGTCGTGTAACTGTAATTTCAATATTTTGTTTGCAGCGATCTCCCAAGAAAAAGAAACTTTTTGACGAAGAAATTGGTAACGGAGACGACTCTCCGTCTCCTCGAAAATCGCTCAAAAAAGCTACGTCTCCGGTTCGAAAACGCGCTACGATTGGCGGAGAAGGGAAACCGAAAGTGAAACCAGAACGACAAACGTTGGACTCAAAGAAGATTGCTAATCACAAAAAAGCTTCAGCTGTGGCAAACTTTCTTGATCGTCCCACAAATGTTTCTCGTCCGGTAAGTGTTTCCTTAGAACCTCAGTCCCGAAAAGTCGACAACAAAATCGGTCCCCAGGTGTCTCTGGTATTGTTAATCGATTCAGATGCATGGAGAAAGCACAGCTTTTCGCCTCAGTGGCTTACCCCACAGTTGACAATTCCGTACTACTAATGGCAGTCGGCATTTCTGAATTGTAAAATCTGTTCTGAATTGCAAAATCTAATAATTTAATACAATCTGTCTGAAATGGTCATTGCAAATACCAAAATAATATTTGTAGATAGTGGGTTTTATTGTTGGCCAATCGTTCCAACACTTACTTACCAACTGGATTGTCTGAGTTGCGTTGTTTTTTCCCCCACAACAATTGAAATACGTTAAAATAATTAATTACATTCTGTTTATTGAAATTAAAACTAATTATTTTTTAGGACTCTGAGCCATTGAACATAGCACATGTGAGTCAGACCTTGAAAGACAAAGAAATTGTACCTTCTGAGCTCACGTTTGGATTTCTCGGACTTGGTATCATGGGGTCCGGTATGGTCCGAAATCTATTAAACTCTGGGCACAAGGTGTGGATTTGGAATCGAACACCAGAAAAGGTTAGAACCGAGTACATTATGCATTATTGATGTTGTCCGTAGTTATAATTTATTGTTTGCAAGGCGGAAGGACATTGTGTTAAGAAAATTTAGAAAAACCAAAAGGAGTAAAAATATCTTCAATAACAATTTTATCTGGTTTGTTGTAGTGCAAGGATTTCCTGCCAGCTGGTGCTGAACATGGGATGACCCCCTCAGATGTTATCAGTGCTGCAGATATAACTTTTTCTTGTGTTGCGGATCCGCTAGCAGCGAAAGAGGTAAGTCATCTCAGTTTTATTATGTGTTATAGTTGTCGTTAAATGATATAGTATTTCTTTTTTGAACATTGAACAAAATTCTCAACCTCAAGAATTAAAAATTGCACGTTTGAAACTTTCAGATGGTCTTCGGGAATTGTGGCGTCCTTCAGGAAATGTCCGCTAGCAAGGGATACGTAGAAATGACAGGGACAGATGCTGAAACATCCCAAGATATTGCTGAAGCAATTGGCTCTAAGGGAGGACGGTATTTGGAAGCTCAGCTTCAGGGAAGTAAGACTGAGGCTGAAGAGGGCAACTTGGTTATACTAGCTGCAGGGGACCGTTCCCTTTACGAAGATTGTCAATCTCCATTCCGCGCTATCGGCAAGCATTCTTTCTTCCTTGGTAAGTTTTTGTAATTCCTACATATTTGTCTCACTACTTAAACAATTCCCAATCTTGAGGCAAACTTTTACCTAATTTCCCAAAAAAGTGATATAGCCTGATTCAACCAGTGATCAAGTATGCATTTTATACAAGTTCACATTAGAAGAACCTCCTGTCGGCCAAACAATTTAGATGATAGCTTGAACAAAATGCAACCCAGATCTTCTAAGTTTACATTTGAGTGAAAGCAAGTCCAGTGACTTGAAAACCACAATCTGCAGTCACATTTCACGAGATTTGAAAATACCATTTTCTGCTTGGTGTACTATACTTCATAAGCTTATGTCTCCATTCCTTATCATCATCAAAGTATCAAATTCAGATCAATGACGCTTACTCTTACCCCTATTCACCCAATAATCAGATATTAGTAAATCGTCGAATCAAAAAGTTATCATTAAAATTGATTTTCGGTCTTGCTGCATTGCTCTAGTAATACGTACTACGTAGCATTAGTAAATCGTAGAATTCGTTTCCTGAACCAGTAGCTCGATCGATTCTAAACATGGTTTAATTCTCCCTTATGTTTTTAGGTGAAGTTGGCAACGCCTCGAAGATGAATCTTGTACTACAGCTTATAGCTGGGATAACTGTATCCGCTTTGGCGGAAGGAATGGCCTTGGCCGATCGTGCTAGCTTGCAACTGAATGATGTTTTGGAAATTCTGAATCTTACCAGCACATCCTCTCCCTTGATAAGAGACAAAGGACTAGGTAAGCCTTGACCCGTTATATTTCGGGGAAATGAAACGTTTGTTAGCTAGAATATTTAATAATTGAAATATTACATTTAATACAGCTATCGTGGAGGGAAACTTCACTACAAATCAACCTTTACAGAATATGCAGAAAGATTTGAACCTTGTTTTGGGAATGGGTAATCTGTTGGAGCAACCGCTTCCTTTAGCCGCCACTACGAATGAAGTTTACAAACATGCCAAACGCATTGGGTATGGAGAACACGACGCTGCTGCCGTCTATGTTCGATCACGTCACTAATGAACATGAATATCTCAAGTGGCTTCGGACTAGTTCTAAGTATACAGGTAGTTTATCAAGTTATTGCTAAATTAGGACCGGTTGAAATTAGGGATTGATTCATTGGAGCCAGTATTTAAATTAACAAAATTTTGAGTTTTAATAAGTTTGTACGAAGAATTCACTGGATGTGTTGATAAAATAATATTATTCGTGATGAATACAAATAGTTTAAGTATTAGATTTTCAACCGTTAAGGACACCATTTTGGCACGAGAAATTCCAAGTGTTTGACCACCAACCAAGTTGGAATTGAATATAATTTCAATCTGCTGTTATTCTACCTTCGCAACTCCATGCAAGAGATTGTTTAAATAAGGTTTAATTTGAGACAATCTGTAGCAAATCCTCATACACATTTCCTGTACACTATTTCCATGATAAAAATTAAATTGCCACAAAGTTGGGAAATTTTAAAGTGTCGACCCGCTTGGTCTCAAAGTGGAATTATGGTGATCCTGAACCTCCAGGTATTGTTATGTTGTAATTAGCAAGTGTCCAAATATCTTTTCTCTACAAGTCTAGACAGTTCCAGAGTTTGTTAAGTCCATTACAGTTACAAGTTACAGTTATATTCCTTGTTCTTACATTTAATGACATTAAAAGGCAAATTTTTACGAGAGGATACGCGCTTTGACCCTCACTGAAGTACCGATTGAAGCCGAATTTGTTGAGTTGAGTCGACCTAACTTAGCTAGGGAAACGTTTGTGTAGGCTGTGGCTTACAACATTGCAAGAGGCGAGCAACTTAGTTAGAACTGATTATAATTAGTTTGGCCGGTCGGTCTCCACATTTCAATTGTAGACAGACAACACCGGAAAAATTTCTAAACACCTAGATCCGGCGTAATTTTTTTCTCGTCTCGGGTAACCTTTTCAAAACCCACCGTAAATGATTTCTATCAGATTTTCTCTGGTGATTTGTCTTTGTTAACTATTGCAATTTCTTCTACACATTTGAAATGCCCAGAATGAGAACACATTGGAATTGTGCATGCTGAAATGCGAAGTAATGGGGTTTGGCGAATTGTGAATATTCATATTTGTCTAATGTCGCACCTAGACGCTAGGTTTGATAGAAGAATTTCTATTTACTCTCACGTTGGGTAACCCAATTCCCAATCGAAATATGAGGAGAAAGCAAATTATGCCGGAGTAGGAAAATTGCGTGTCCCGAGAACAGCCAATTTTGCTTACCGTTGACCAACGCATATTTCGATGACAGTTTGGCGACTTCGCGAAATCGTAGGGTTGGACGAAAAATGAGGAAAAAGGATTGTTCTTTGAAAATGAGTTGCAAATGTCACTAATGACCTTCATTTGTCACGCTCCTCGCTTAACCCCTAAAATTTGCTACTACTATTAACTACCAATTTTTCCAAAATCAGCCAGATAATTTATAGAACAAATTAAATGGGATTTGGCAATGTAGTCTAATCAAATAAGTATTTATAATAGCTCTGTTAATGTAGGACTATGAAGGATGAGTGGTATTTCTTTAGTAAGTGGCTAAAAGTTGTTAAAATAAAACATTCAGTGTTTTGGATATGTTTTGTATTAAGGGACAGATTATTGAAATAAATATATACAAAAATAGTTTTTATTTTGTACCTCTACATTATTCCTTCATACACAAAATGGCTTAACAATTGGATTGTTAAAAAAAATAACTTCCCAGTGGATAATTTTGCCTTTAAATGCAAACTTTGCAAACTTGTGCCTTTGATTTCATTATTGAAATTCTTGATAAAATTCACGATTTCGTCCACCTATGTATCATCATTCAGAGCTGGTAGAGCTGCTAAGAGTACTGTGGATGTGAGTTACGCATCCCAGCCCAGGTATCGTATCAAGTTTCAAAAATTTGATTCTCAAATTCCAAATCAATCTGAAGCGAATTTGTGAGCACTGAGAAAGTAGTACTTATTAGTGCAAAGAATGTTATCTCACAAGTAGTGTCAGGCTAAACTAATACTAAATTCGAAGCACGAAGCTTTTGAACCTGTCAATCTCTGGAGAGATTTTTGTGGTTTCAAATTTTCTCCAGCCCACGCTAAACTCTCTGCGGAATCAAAATGTAATCATGGAACAGATTGGTAAGATCTTATCAGTCGCTCGCGGAGGACTAGTTTCTCATTTTTGGAAGGGAATAAAGGGTTGCGTGCGACTGCAATGCCTTGCAATGAATGATGTTCACTTGCTACTTATTCTTATTCACCTCATGAAAAGCATGTAGATGATTTTGTAAATTGGTGTGAAATAATTTTTTTGTGTTCATCCCCCCAGTTTGTCTTTGGTAAATTTGAATTGAATAGGTTAAGAAAGGTTTGGCTTGTCCATTATTGTTTGTAACGACGGGATAATGAAGTTGAAGAGATCGTTTTGCAAGTCCTGGACACCCTGGTGGCTTGGGAGTGAAAAGGTTGGGAAAGGAGGGCCGAGGAGGAACCAGAAAGCTCTCAATGGAACCACTTCCAAGAGAGTGAGACTTTGACATTGACACAGGTGCCTTTTATCACTTTTGTGCCTGATGCCTTAAGGAACAGAATCATAGTGAGAAGGTGACTATGGGTCCCGTTTTGTCTCAAATCTCTCGTCAATACAACAACCAACCCAACTTTACCCTAACGTCCTCAGAGTCCTTCTTTCTCTTCATTCAAGAATTCTTTGAAAAACTCCGAGTCTTTCGGAGTTTCGGACCGACGATGACGACTCAGCCCTAGGAAGGACCAGGAAGATCCCCTGGTTCCTTTTCTTTCACAACCTGAATGGGCATCAACAGGACTTTTGAAGTAATTGTAGCGTCGGTTTCCTTAATTGTGGCTTACATGGCTTTCATTCTCCTTTCAAACTAAACTCAACCGCTGAGCTTCTATGTTCTCTTTTCAACCTTAAATCAAAGTCATGCTGTGCAAAATTTGGATGGGAAAAATCCAACAAGATTTTTGCTCGGCTCGTACAACTTGTCTTCATTCAGCTTTTTCATTTTCCCAGCCGTGCAAACCAATGTAAATGTAAAAACAAGTTTTGCAGACTTTGCTTCAATCCCATACATCACCTTTTATTGCAAATTTGAATACATATTTAAATCCCAACAATGCTTCGATATTAGAAAATCTGTTAGAAAAACAAAATCGATTGAATTTGAAGGAATGCATTGAGGATAGCGGAAGGGCTAGATGAATTTGAGCTGGAATTAACAAGTTGGCTTTTTAAAAACAGTGGACGGACCGAACTATGTAGGAGCGGAGAAGCAGATATAAAAAGCAATGTTAGTGTGAGGAATAGGATTGCGATTATTTGAGATTGAAATGAAATGACTGAATGAACGTGAGTTTAATGGGGCTGGTAGGGAATTTGAGGGAGAAGAAAAGAATTACGTAAACTATGTATGGAACTGTTGGATAGATTTTCCGTGTGAGTGACTACTCTCAAGTTGCACGACATGACCACTTCTGAGGTTCACAAGAGTGCTCAATATTTGGCTCACCAAGACCAAACCAGTCAGCCAACCAACCAGCCAACCACCCAGCAGTAGTCAGTCAGTCAGTCAGTCATTTTCATTCTCCAAGTCCAAAAATATATTCAACTCTGTGGAAGAATTTAATGATTTCATTTCAACCTCATGGATTTGCACACAAGTAGTATTCTTCGTGGAGAGGACTGATTGCTTTCTCTCGCCATGCAGCATAGCTACGCTTCACTAGATCTTAAGCAAAACGTAACGCACTCGTTTCTCTACGACTAGCTTAGCGGGACACCGGGCACCGTGTGCTGGTGCCGGCCTAAACCGAATTTATAACCGAAATACCATCGCCACCTTATTGCTTTCCTTCAGTCCAATGCAAGGCAAGAGAGTCCAGGAATAGAATACAAATCCTCGCCAATAGCCTTTGCATAAGGGGTCCATGATACGATTATTCTGCCTCGTCAACTTCTTTCAATCATAATATATTTTATTATTTTTTTTTGCTGTTGAAATGCCAAATTTCAACAGCCCAACAAATATGTACTTGTCCCTGTGTCTGTGTCCTCTGCAAAATCTCGAACTAATAAAAGCAAACTATGGACAAGACTTCAAAAAATCGTCAGCAGGCAGCCAAGCTGCAGTCAAAATCCTATTGTTTAGTTACCTGGCTGGCACAATGCTAAAACGCTTTCCCTGAATGTCATCAATAGTCATTACCATCAGAGCGAACCATAAGAACTGAATTGAGGTCAGAACTTAGGACAAGAATGGAGAGCCCATGCCTCTTTACTTTTATTTGTCAGGAAATAACTTGAGTTCCATTCCATTACATAATACACTTATTTTCTTTGACGTCCTTCACGCGGCAAAGGTAAACTTGGTCATTACAGGGGAACAACAGAAGAAACTAGTATTTGACTATAACTTGAGGAATTTGAGAGCTCTTCGCATTGTTATTTATAGTATTTAAAATACAATCATGAATTTGCATTTTAAAGAATAAGTAGTCGTCTCTCTCATATCGCTTCTTTTTGTTCGTTTTCTCTATTTGAGAACCATTTCTAGCCTTTTTCATCTGGTATCAGAAGCGAGCTGAGCAGGATGAATGAGCGTCGAATCGAAAGTGTCGAGTATGATTGCTAAGTTTGAATACACTAATGAAGACACGAATTGGAAATAGGAAAATGTAATTAAAATATAACATTTCCCATGCATTTATCTTATCTCTCTTCATCATCCAGTTTGTTGAGGCAACTGATTTGCATATCTCTGAGCACTTTGAAGAAGAAAAGCTGCTTTGAATAAGGTGATGACAGTTTTCCATTCTCCAATTAATTTCCCCCTATTACCAAAAACTCGTTTCATCTTTCCGTACGCACATCTATTAGAGTTGTCACTGGATGGATAGGCTAACAGATAGGCTAGGAATTCTACTGGGAAATTCGGGTTTGGAAGGTTTTAGTTTGGGACTGACCTCGCTGTACACTCGGAGCTACGGGAGCTAAGAATATGTCGAATTTGTTGCTTTCGTTCCTTGTCAATCACTTCACTACCACAATATTATTCGAACTGTTATCGCAGACATGATGAGCATTATGTCGGTGCTAAAGTGCTAACGTGCAAATCGACAGAATTGAATTTATTCATCAGAATTTAGCAGAATCGTATCATTCATTGAATTTATTTGAGATTCGGGTCAGACATGTGTTATTTAATTAGACGCACAGCAAGCCATTGAAGTCATCGCTTTCCTTTAAAGTTGTTTGCATGCTGGAAGAATATTTTGACAATTAAAATTCACTACTAATTGCAAAATTAGCACCAGCATTTGTCTTGACTGCAATCAAAATCCAATACTGGAGAGCACAAATAAGGAGTGTAATTACGTATGAGTGGACATGATTATTGGTGGGTTTGGTGTTTAATTAGCTAAGGGAATTGTTCTTTTTTCTCTGGTTGATTAAGTTGACTTAACCACTCGGACGTTGGCGTCCGAAGTGGGCAACCTTTTGTTCCTTTCAGAATCAGAGTGAATCCATCAACGAAGAATTCCTTCTGGAATCGTGTTTGCGATAGTCTCTAGTCGTGCGTGAACTATCGCATATCGTGTAGAAAATCCTCCGATCAGGCCGTTCTTCGACCTCCCCCTCAGTCAGTCCATGGAACGGAACAACGGAACCTGGCCCCCAAAAAAAGGCCAGTCCGGGCTATGATGGAGCATGGGAAACACATTTTATGGAACGTAAAGTAACGACTCTGAGGAGGCTAAATAATAGTGGTTTGGTTTTTATGTTAATTTTAGATCAACTAGTAATTAATAAAAACTCTAATTAATTATTCGCCGAGTAATAATTTGGGGATTGGAAAGCTTTCGGTGTGTATTATTTCAAAGTTCTGGCAATGATTGGACTGATGAGTCAATGGATATTTATTATTGCGGATTCATTCATTCATTCAAAAGTTAACTCTCCGACTGACTGCGTGAGGTGACAAAAACGGGATGCTGGGGCTGTGCAAGTTTTTGAGCTGCTTCCGAATGATCTGAGACGGTTGAGTGGACCTTAATGGACTCAGATTGTTCGTCCAGAAGAGGCATGAAATTTCTCTTGCTCTCTGTCCCATCCTGACTCCAGCTGCTGGAGAGTTCCTTCCCCCAACGAATCCAACCCATGTGCTTGTACTGAGGATGGGGCTGACTGGACCGGAACAACGACACGGTGTAACAATGCCAGGTGGAAGTCCTTTCTTTCACTTTTTCTTGTCTGGAACTTTAGCACACGGTTGACAAGCAATAAGCAATTTGAAGAACGACCTCAGGTTTACTTTCAACCCATGTCACAAAAACACACATCATATGCAACAAGCAACACAACAAGTATTTTCATTCTCATGTACAGCCCTGAGTCTCCTCAGTGCATTTGTCTACGTGACGCAAGTCAAAAGGTCTTGGTCGAGGCTGTTACTAAATGTCAAGGACAGGACCGAGCAAAAATATTGCCCAATGAATGTTGTAGACACAAAGGTTTTATCAAAACTTCATTGCCGGATTAAATTAATCTCTGCCAATATTTCCGTTTGATTTCCTTCACGTTTTGAGATATATATTTTTGTGTGATAATGAATTTTGAGTGCTCAACTGCTTTGCACTTGCACGTCGTTAGTTTCAAGTAAATGCAATTTTTTTTTACACATGTATGCATTTAATGAATGTTAACAAAGACGAACCAAATTGCAATTATGAAAATTGTGATATTCTGGTGGGTTATTCTAGGAGCTGAGAAGTCTCTCTGTCTGTGGTACGCTCATGCCTCCAGTTAATCTGGCAAAAAATGCAAAATTCTACGAAATAATCTAAACATGAAATTAAGGGACGAGAATGAGTGACGTGGTGATAATATGATTTTGACATTGTGCTGTACATAGGGACACACTCAGCACACTAGCTGTTTTTTTGATAAAGTAATCTCGGAAAGGAAATTGGTTTTTTTCCTTTTTATATTTATGCACCAGTTTTGAAAAGGTTGAAATAAAAAAAATCTGTAAAATATGGTTGAGAGAGTGTGAGAAGAGAGGAAGACGGCGGAGACTGTTATGGAATGGTTTGAGAAGATGCAAGAAGCTGGGAGAAAGTTGAATCTGAGGTGAAAGCATAATCCGTAGGACTATAAATACACAAGATGCGTGAGGAAGTATGTACAGAGTTGTGGAAGAAGAGGAAGATCCCATTAAAAATGTGTCGCAAGTTAGAAGATAAGGAAGAGAGATGTTGAATGTCTTTGTCTGTTTCTTCAGAGCGTGTTAGACTCCTATGCTTTTTCCAGAGAAGAGAATGAAGTCGCTAAAGAGATTCGTTTTTGTTAGAAACAGAAAATGGAGCGAATTCCTCTGGAGAGAGAGAGAATGAGGAAAAAAAATACCCGGAGCGGGTAGAATGGGCCAGCCGGCAAAGGCAGGCGCAGTTTTGCTCGGGCAGCCTTCGATTGGACCCTCCGTTTTGGTAACTGGTCTTTGGGTTGGAAGTTGGAACATGATTCGTGACAGAGGCGTGCCCAAAGTGAGTTTCGTCTCATTTTCCCACTCGGAAGCTTTTCCTCGTGTCTCACTTCACACGTACCGACCTTCGTTCACTTCCTATTCTAACTATTCTTATACAAAAACCGTAGCCCACTCCCAATGCTCTCCCAAAAATACAAATCCAACCTGATGACAAGGACATGAGATTCGTTTTACAAAACCATTCGTTCGGCCACATCCAAAGAAGTGCTTTTGAATCAACGCAGTCTCGCATTCAACCATCTCATGATACGCTTCCAATATCTACTTCATTACGCCGGCTTATAATCGTTTCAAATCAACATAATAGGCCTGAGAAGAGAGCAAAGTTCTTCCAGGACAAGTAAAAAATTTGGATTTTCTTGGAGCCTTTTGAAGGTTTCAAAAAAGACAGAAATAAATGGTGCGGTGATTGACGTTTGAGAGCTGACAAGGATAATATATGGTGAAAGCAATCGAGGGAAAGGAAGTTAAGTGAAAGTGAAATTCCTTGAAACGCAACATACTGCCGGCGTCTCAGTTATCGCCCGTTGCCTCATGGCCGGGCCCAAATTCCCATCATTCCAACTCAAGCTCATGTGATCCCATGCCCCACAAAGGTGAGTTCAATTTTTTGCATCCCAAACGATTCAAACTTAAGCTTAAATTTCTGTCGGCAAACATGATGCCACAAGTGGTCCTCAGGATACGGCTTCAATTGGGCTTGGAAGTGAAAGCAATTCACTTTTTAGTATTCATAAATAGTTTACGGCTCAGCTGACTAGCTCAGGTCACATAACTGTACTCATGACTTTACTTTGCTTAATGAAAATGGAATGTCAAGTTGCCTTCACTTATTCAGTTCCTGAAGTAGTTTCTCTCTAGCGTGACCCTATTTTTTTTACCCAACTTTGATTTCGACGACTTATAGACTATAAAATTCTTTAGTCAATTATACATGTAGCACTACGGACTTGGAGCATATTATCTGATTTGAGCTGAATGTTTTGTAACGATAGTTAACCGCACGCAACTTAACTGCCTGAAAAGTTGACGCTATGAAAAGAATCCTTTGAATATAAATTTGAGGATAGATTATTTGCATTAATTTCCATATTCTGGAAAGTTGGATGTGAGGAAAGTTTTTGAATCGGAAGTGGTGCGTTGGTTTGGGTGAGAATTGTGGAGGCAGCCCAGGGTGACGAGGCAGACCTGTCTGTGGTTAGCCAGAGCGTGAAAGCAAAGTTTCCAGAAGATGCGCTTTTTTGAATGGAAAGCGTTCTCATTAACATGATAGGTTTTTCTCTTCGAATGAGAGAAGTGTGGAAGCTGAAAATAGGCTGATTGTACGAAGCGGTGGAAGTTTGTCATGGTCATGATGCGCTTCGCATCCCTTGAATCTCTAATGCATCCGGTTTCTGATGAGATGTGACGCGAAACCGGAAAAACTCAAAATCGGACCCCAGAGTGTGTCAATCCTTTGTTTGAGTCCTGCCTTCAAAATCATTAGGCTATTATATCTCCAGCGGCATTATGCAGGAAGAGGACATGGAGATATCATTGAGACCCTTTCTTCTAATGGGAAAATAGAATAAGACCGAGAAAGTCTTCCCAAAGTCCCAAGGTTGCGGAAAAACGTGACCCTCAACGTTACTCTGCGCGCAACACTGAATCCCGGAAATCCGCTCAACTCCCAACAACGCTTCGGACAATAAAACAGCTCTCACCAAGATTTTCCGCCTCACGCTGCTGACTCACTTATTTTTCCAACCTCTCACTCACTCAGATCGTTCATCCTTTCTCCAAGACAATTCAATCCTACAACGAAAGTCAGCGTAATCTCAAAATTTTAATTCATGAATTTTTATTCAAATTTACATATTGCGTTTGAAATGAGATTCTGAGCCTGAATCGATCCCACTGCATTCAAGATTAAATTCCAAATGAAGGACTAGAAAAGAAAAGAATGAAAACTCGGCGTATTCTATTTCTGTAAAAAAAAAAAGAAAAGAGCGTCAGACCGTGAAAAGAAGGATTTTGGAATTCCCGAGCAGAAAGTTGCATAAAATTGATCTAGAAGGTTTCCCTGATTCGTACATTTTTCTTAAATTATTATCTTTGTTCTAAGAAACGTTTCCCGCACTGCAATAAATTCTTGTTGATTGCAGCAGTAAATTTGGTATTTACTTGGACTCCTTCCGCTTACAATATTCGAAATTCAGTCGGGTTAATGGTTACGGTAAATTAAGACCCTTTTAACTGCTTGAAATTTCTTGGCAATCCAACTACACTTCGAGGTGGTGAGGTGGTGTTTGCTTGGAAGCAGTGATGTGTAACTTGCAGATTAATTTGTGACTCCTTAATTGTCTCCAGAAAGAACAATTGAAGAACTGACAACCACAAGTGATGGGATATAATGAATGGCAATCGTTACATATGTGCTTTTGACAAGAGGAATCTCATTAAAGGGGGACCCTGTAAAGTTTGCTAAATTCAAGCCTCATGGATTCAGGAGGTAGGAATGCATTATTTTCAAGCAAATTTAGCCCACTTATAATACTATTTAATTAGAAATTCCCATGTGGTGTGCGACAATGTGCCAGGTTATTTTCAGATTGCCATTCAAATATAGATAATTGTATTTCATAAACCCTGCATGCAATATTTTTAAGGTATTCTGTGCGAAGTCTGGACGTATCGAAGTAAATCCTGGAGATATTTTAACGGCTTTTAACATTAGATATGGTTCAATTCTTCGAAAATTATTTGCCAATCAAAACTATACGGTACCGTTGCTGTTGAATTAATCGAAGGCGTCCACTTCCATTTTTTTTGGTTCAAATTTTTCCCAAATATTCACTTGCCAAAAAATACAGCTTTGTTGAAATTGAGAAATTTTATCGTGAATACTTTCACTGTACTCATTTAACATGTTATTTCTACTTTTGTTTGTGTGATTTGATTTGATTTGATTTCTTTATTAACGTGATATTCCAAAGCAGTCATACATACGAATATGC
>JAQGCM010001668.1:0-14152 GCA_034699705.1 Hymenaphorura dentifera | reverse complement strand
TCCACCCGACCCTGCCAGCAGCACCTTCATCCCAAAAACAGTCAAAAAATCACCTCAAATTAACAACAACTGAGCTGACTGACTGAACGGAATAGTGAACTGAGAGAGTTTAAGAGCTAAGACGTTTGAGAGCGAGAGAGAGAGAGAGAGAGCTCAATTATTACAATAATGGAGAGTGTGTGAACTCTCAAGTCTCAAATATTGAAATTATGTAGTCGTTTATTCGTTCTCGTCAAAAAATAATACAACAATCGGATAAATAAGTGCGTTTTTGACTTGACCATTGTTGGCTGTCTGCCTGCCTGCACGATATCTGATTTGATTTAAAATGTAGACGGAGACTGGACTCGGACACTCATGAAATTGTTGTTCCCGTCGTCACCCGTCACCCGTCCCGTCTGCTGGCTGTCATAAGAAAGATTGGCGGTGCCAGGCGCCAGTGCCAGTAGTGCCAGACAAAAGTGCGAAAATATTAGCCAAGGTTCGCGATTGGGTTTTGTTGTCGAATTGCAAAAACAGTGCTGCAGCCGCTGTCAATGTCTTGCCTTGACTGTCTGTCTGACATCATATCACTAATCCCTGGTTTACAAACAGACATATACATACATTAATTGCTGCTATCAGAATTATTTGTCAATCATTGTTGTTCGATTGTCGTTCCGTTTCTTGTCAACTGACTGACTGATGATGCCTATGTGGGCGTGAATGTCACAAAATTGTTGACCGTCTGCCGTTACCGTCCGCTGTGACAGCGATCCAAGCATAAAAAGGTATTATTTATTTGCATTTCTTAATTGGTTATCAATTATCAATATTCTGACTTGACATTTGCAAAATGTAATCTGTCAGTTGTGTGATATTTGTACATATTTGTAGCCCCAAATATGTTGTAGGGCACAGTACTTGCATAAATATGTGAGCCGTCATATGGTATGAAAGGTCTAATTGCGTTTTATGCTGTTTGTTTAATTAAGTTTGTTGGATCGTTGTTTTAATTATTGTGCAATTATTTATAATTGTTTACGGATGTGAGGGCCAGCATGATGATGATTTAGAAGTGGAAGGTCACGAGAATGAAGTATGAAATGTGGTTCTCTACTGTAACTGTAATTGTCGAAAAAGTTTGGAAAATAATGAAGCGGCACGTCTTGTTTGGTGTCAGCAGACATTTAGTACTTTTTTATTGCTTGTTGTAAATCAGTAACCTTTAGACTTCTTGCAGAAGTGCAGATCAGCCCATCAAACCCATGCAAATTGCAAATGCATACGTACGTTACTATTTCTGAAGCAAGATTTGTGATGTATCACTTAAACACTTAAAGATAACCATTCAATCAGAATGTTGCAATGAGAAATTAATTATTGTTAGTTGATTCTGTTGGGAAGCTGAACTGAAAGACGTATCAATTTCTTGGGAAAAGTGAATCATTTTCATTATTTCAGTTCATTTATAGTAGATACATATCTTGGTGCACTGTAAAGTCACAGGTCAAAGACACAACACAAGAAGTGGAATGAGTTTGTTTGACTTATATATAATTGTGTATGTCTTACTTGTTTTTACAGACGCCAGTGAAAATTACGCCAGCCACCTCATCTAGATCGGAGTGAAGTTCCGTCGAATCCAGAAGTTTTGTGCCATATAATTTTGTTGTTGCCAAGTTCTCCATTCCTCTTCTGCAACTCAATAACTACGAAAAAGACTGTTTAACTTTTGAAGCAAAATTCCAGCCGAATTTTCAACTAGTTTCGTCCAAATGAATTTGTTATTATCTGTGTCTTAGTTGACCACAAGAGTGAATATTTGATTCTGGAGAATTCTCATGTCAATTGCGGGGAAAGGTCAAATGTTTTGGTGGTGGTTCCGAATGCATGTGTTTGTTTTGTGGGTTGGTTGTGAACTTGGTCAGGACCTCATCGATGGCCCAAGCCCAACAATGTCAGCAAGAACTCCTGGTTCGTCAGGGATACTTGGCTAAGCGATCCCAGAGCAATAAACGTTTCTCACCGGTCACCAATAATCTTCGATGGTTCTCGCTAACGAGAAATAACTTGTCATACTTCAATTCTGACGGAGAGGTAAGCCATCGAAAGTTTTGCAGATCGATCATTTATTTATTTGAAAAAGTAGACCAAATTTGTGCAATTTTGGAGATTTGCTCGATTTAACGTTCAATGTCTGACTTTGATGTACTTTCAAACAGGATCTCATGAAACATAAATTAAACAAATTTAAAAACTACTTTGAAACATTTGTACAGCTGGAGTAGTCTTTAAGGTTATTTTAACTGAAATCCTCCTTGAGGAGTCAGAGGAATCATTCCCAATCTCCGGTTTTTGTTATCAGTTATCATTATGCGACGAGATGTCTCCAATGTCTCATCATTTGTTGCAGTAGAATACTTAATGTTAATATCATTTCGCTGCGCATAAAAGAAAAGGAACTATGTATTTCCACAGAGCCATGATGCTTCGAAATGGAATTTGGAAATGCGAATAGGTAGCTCAGCAAGATCAGATAATCCGAAAAAGACGCACTTCCGAGAAGAGAACCTTTATATCTTTTTAAATCACCTTTGAAATGAGGACATTAATTTCAAGTCAGGATCTCATCTACTTTTCACAGCTTTGAGAGTATAAGTACTGTTGCTCGGTGTACCTTAGATAAAATTGTACACTACCAGGAGTACCAGCACCAACTGCGACAGTACAGGAGTTTTAAAGAAACGACGGATTAAAAACTTGTTAGTTTCCAAAGTACCATGATGAGTCATCTAAAAAAAATCTACTTTCATGGCTAGGTTCGTTTCGAATATGTATAATATCAATGAGTGAAAAGGGTTGAGTAACTTTTTGTAGTCCACTCGCCACTGTCCACAGGAAATGGTTGATAGTGTGAAAAAAAAATATTTAGGGTTGTCTATCGGACCATTATTATTTTCCTGCGTTTTGCAGCGGAGTAGCTGACATTTCGATTTTTGGATTTAGTCAATTTACTGCATCATTTCTTCTTGCACTTCATTGTATGATTTAACTGATCCATTTCACACCCGACCATGACCATGAATGCCGTGAACCCACCAACAGAGTTTTGAGATTGTGAAAGATGAAGTTTACCGGTCTCAACTCGCTGTGTGGTATCACTGGGCATGTTTACTGGTTTGCTCAAAGAAACGTTCACTCTGATCCCCATTTCGTTTTGTAATTTTTACCTCAGTCGATAACAGACAAAAGTTCGTCCACATTGTTGACTAAAGAAAGGAAAGGGCTGGTCAATCGTTGATAAATAATTGAAATTCCAAGAGGAAATGGGTGCAGGTAAAAATGTGCGGATGCGGAGCAGATGCTGAAAAAGGCAGATTAAGGTAGTAAGACCTGAAGCAGAAGCAGCAAACTGATTGGAGCATTTCTACAAATTCCGAGAAGATGATTCATTGTTGGCTCTGGCTCCGCTCACTAGCACCAGTCGTAAAGATATTTTAAAAAAGCATTAGCAATTAGCGAGCTGGTACTTGCACCGTGTCGCCAGTCCCCCACACGGCACACGGTTAGGTTAGGTCATAAACTTTGCTCTGAGATTGAAATTGGTTTATAGTTCATCTTCAGGGGTCTGGTCAACCAGACGAGACCAATATCTCAACCGCTGGAATTTTACCTACGTGGTTTCATTTGCTATTATTTAGAATGAAGCAGAAGCTCTAAATTATTTCCATATGTGATAATTAGCTTCACGTCGCAATAATTTGCCACCTATCCTTTCCATGAAACTTTGAATTATCTTTTGTATGTCGAAGTTGGGGTAAGTATGGTATTGTGAAGGCGTGTCATATGTCAATCTCCATCTTACTCTTGATTGGCATATCGAAATTAAACCAGTGGAGTAAAGAATCGAAAGAGAATATTGCTTGACTCTCTTTGTTTTTATATTCCAATCACGGTTAGCTTTTAGAGTTGGTTACATTAGGACTCATAGCTTTTAGGTGGAATACTTAATTCAAGAATTGAACAGTTCCATATTTGCAATTTGCAGTTGTAGTTACATTGTTTTGTGGACAGGAGAGGACAAGTTCTCTGAGGAAGAAATCAGCTAAACGGTGTGTTATACCTGTAACCTGCTTACACTTAGCATTTATTTATTTCATTATTTACATTTCTAGTCCAAGTACACCAGGTTAAGTTAAAAGTTATATCCTGTTTCCGCTAAAATTGCAGTCAAACCAATGCCATTGCACTTGTGCCATCACTACATTCTGCTCTGCTCAGGAAATCAAATTCCTCCTTGAAATTTTTCACACTTTGCCATTTGCTTTACCAGATAAGGAGTTGTTTTGAAGTGTGCTCATTACATTTGTAGAAGGGCAGTTTGACTGAGACTTATATTTTGTAACAAAACTACAGAGCTCGAAGAACTTGAAGGAATTTTGCATCCAATCTGCCAGAGTGGAGCTCGGGGATAATTACAACTGATTACAGAATAAAATGTCACTATTATTAGAGCTCTTGTTGAAATCAGCACTATTCTATTGCTATTGCTCCGAGTCCCGAGTAGATCTGTCAATTCTGACACATAATGTTCCGAGATTGGCAATTAAGATTTTTAGTATTCATTAAATGTCAGATTTTATGTCGCTTTTGCTCCTTCTTTTGTGGTATGGCGACAAGCACCTGGTTCTACTCGTACATGGGTTCCTCAACTGCTTGAAAACCTAAATACTTGTGATGTAAACACGCATTGGAACGTTCAGTCAATGCCACTACGTAACCACCACTTTAAGTTTAGATTAGACCATAGCTTATTAAGACTTGAGGAGCCAGCAAGTGTAAATGAAACTTTTAGTTTAACACTCTAACAACGAATGAAAGTGTGGATTTAGGATAATAAGTAAGTAAGAACTTGAGCAAATCTTACGCAGCAGACGCTCTTTCGTTTGGCTACGATAACTCTATTGTTGAGGAGAGTGAATAAGTGAAAAGATAGCGGCAAGGCGATTGTTGATGCTTTTATTTTGTTGGATTTGAGATGCGTAGCGTACTCTTTTTTTCTTTTCTTCATTTTTCATGTGTACAATTTCACATTTTAGACTAAAGTTAAAGTTAAAAGTTAAAGAGATACAAATCAAACGGTGTGGCTGATGGTTGACATTTCTACTAGAGTCGCGTGTAAACTTTTGAGTTTTGACAACTGTTTGTTTGTTCTCTACCCTCTCCGTGTAGTTGTTGTCTGTTGTGGGTTGGGCTTGAGCTGTGTTTGCATGACTCTTCTTTAACTTTCCAACTGGTATTCACCTAGAACTGCTGCAAGAAAATGTTTCTTTCTTGTCGTTCAATACATCGCTTCAGAGTGTGTATTGCAAAAAAAAAAATAACAATTTGGTGCAGCAGTGTTAGCTAGTGTGGCACCACTCCAAACCTGCTGAATCCAAGCTGCTCATTCTTCTCTTTATTACTTGCCAACATAATAAAACACTTCTCTTGTCAGATGAGGTTCGGCTCAGCGAAGCGACAAAGCCTTTTTGCAAGAAAAAACTACTCCCTACTTTCTAGGTGATATCATAGCTAAATGTTTTAATTCGGAATAATCCAAACCCTTATCTTTGTAAATTGCATGGAATGAATGGATGCGCTCGACCATGCTCACACATTACGTACGTACTTGCAGCAGAACAGATTTGATTAACTCCATTTTTCTTGACTGTGTGTTACGAATTATTTTGATTGGTGTGTTGGCTAATGTGTGAAATCAAGAAGAATGAGAGGATGTTTTTTTTACTGCATTTTATTTTGTCTACTGTATTAATTTTTTGAGATTTTTTAAGGAACTTTCTTTACTGAAATGTATTCAATGTATTATTGAAGCTTGTCACAATGCACCGTGAGCACTGCTCTTTGGTGGCCATCAAATTCCACCAGACTATCGTACTATTTTCCTGATTTTTAATTTGGAGTCGCAATCACACGTTTTGCGAAATATACAACGTTGATCGTTGATCTTGGTGTACTCTGTTTGAATTCCTTATTTGGTATTTACTTAATTGTGTGATTGAGTCTTGAGTGCAGTAGATTTTGTTGTCCTCGCCTGAGACTTTGGATGAAGTTTTATTGCCAGGCACAAAACTAATTTTTCAATTAATATCAATGTTAATTTACGAGTCAGCGACCCGTTCAATTGCTTGCACAATATGTGTACAATCTCGCAATTGTTAATGAGTTGTAGAGTTGGAGCAATTAGTCAAGAGAGTTAAAAGACTTTCTGGCTAAGTTAAATGCTTGTCTCAAATGAAATGGAATTGTTACGTACAAGTACACCCCGCCACAGCGTGTCAAGGAAATTGTCGAAACTATTATTGGTGTTGTCATTGCAAGGGAACCGATCTATCTAACCTATCACTTGTTGTTGTTTGTGGTGTACAACAGTACAACTATACATATGTATGGGGAGCTGGTAAATTCGTAGCATTGCATTTACTCTTTTTATTTTGAGGGTAAATGAACGATGAAGTGGTGCAAAGAATTTAGCTTCCCACGTGTGAAAATTTGGTATGGTGTTCCCTCCAGCCAAAATTCTTATCTAATTTATTTTCTTCTCGAGCCAGTAAACTGCCTCTGCGTGCCTGGGTTTGATTGAAATTACCCGAACTACTTGGTTGGAATGTTTTCAGTTTCCTATTCTTACTGACACGAAGAAATGTGAATAGATGTTAATGTTAGTGTGACTAAAGTGTAAAGTCGCAACGGGATAGTTTATGTTTTGAAAAATTGTTAAAAACGATGAATAAATTAAGCACTTCATTACCTTTTTTCATATCTAAAGTGGGGTTATGACTATATGTGGATGCTCTGTGGATGCTCTGTGGATGCTCTGTGGATGCTCTGTGGATGCATTTGATCTCTGATTTTTAAGAGAATCTGAGAATTGTCTAAATTGGACAAGTTATGTTGGTGTTAGTCTAGTTGGTGATACATTTAATTGAAAATGATAATGATTGTCTTTCTTTTATCCTTTTGTACTTGAGCAGCACAACGATAGCATCGGATAACTGAAGCAGGTAATGAATTGAAGCACGTAGAGAAATGCCGGCGCTATTGGATTTATTTATTTTGTGGAGACACCCATGTTTTTAATTATGTGCTACCTGGCTTTCAATGTTGTACGTATATGTATTTTTTATAAGATTGGCTTAAGCTTCAATATTAATGTGAAGTACATTTTAATCCAAGGTGACTTGATTCGCCAAAGTGGATTTCTGCTTAGAGTTAGAGAGTTAGTCTAGTGAGAGATTAGTGTTAGTCAACGGTTGACAGCAATAAATCAATGAGAAGGTTGCATTTATCGTTGAATTGCTTGCAGTTTAAATCACTTTGCATACACGTAATTAAAGTGATTTAGTTAGTTTAACACGGTTACACAGGCAGTGTTGATTGTCTAGTGATCTTATTTCTTCGTTTTTGTATTCCATCTCCGTGGTCATTCCAGTTCTTTTCATCAATTGATCCAATTTTCTTGGGCTCGTAGCTCGTTAATACTTGCTGCATGCGGGTGAACAAGTTTATTGCTCCTTTTGTTCAATAGATTTAATTGGAATAATAGAAAAATTACTTGGAGATATAAAATTATTCAAATTGAAATTGTGTGACCTGTATTTGTGAGTTTCTTCGAGGCACTGCAGGGAACAGGGGTGTTCTTGTTCCTGCCTTTATAACTTTATTTTATTTACCGGTGCAGAAACATTTGAATTATAAATTAATTTTTGTGGCACTGCCTTGCCTGTGCAAAACAAGTTTTGTTCTATTGTTGATGGATGAGTGAATGGCGAATTAAAACAAGGGTTGGATAAATAGCATTTTGTATTGTGAGGTAGACTGGTCTTTCATGTATTAACTGTTTAATTTGATGGGTAGTTCGATAAAGTTGGAGCACGCAGATATAATTTCTTGAACTTTGCTAATATTAGTACAGTTTCTTTCCACAACTTCATGACAAATTAATATGGCGAAGTTTAGGAGGCATACATTTTTTTAATTCCAGGTTCTAACGTAATAGTTTCGGAACAATAAATTAAACAATCAACATTCAGCCTATAAAGATTTCAACATTAAATGGTTTTCAGAGTCATGGTTATCAAAAGTTTAACGACGATATAAGGATTTTCGATCGTAAATTCCATTGGCTTTGTCGTATTTGAATCCAAACTTTCGAAGTTGATCTGAACAAATTCTTTGACTCATGAAAATTTCGTTAGTTGAAATTATAATGCCGTGGTCAACAAAAAAATATGTGGTTGGGTACTTAGTCTGCCAAAAGTAACTCTGGTATTTATTGGTTGTATTAGTATTTGATCCAAGAGATATCTTAATAGATATCCGCCGGTAAATTTGTTTACAGAATTTTATTTGCTTAAATTTTTGCAACTCAAAGTTCACATGGTATGCATATGATTTGAGTTTTCTTCCTGCTATATTATGATATACTTTGTGCCTGAGTTTTCATTGCTTGTTGCATTTTGTGGGATTTTGGAGATTACATTTTATGATGTCTGATTAAGAGATTCATTGAACTTTATATAAAGTGCTTACATGCGATTCGGTTCGTCATGAAACGTTGGCTAGAGATTCATGGCAATAAAAGTGTACGTTTTAAAGTACATGAGTGATTTTAGAAGTTTGAAAAACATAGTCGGAAGACTTTTAACGGGCAACCTGCATGCACTTTTGAACAAATTTGACTCTCGACATTGATTCTAGAATGTGCTCCAAAAAGAGAAATTTCGGATGTAGAACATAAAACTGTGAGACTCTTGGAGTATTCTTAGTGGATCCGCACCTTTTCTCACTGATGTCCTTAATTGCTTTCGGATAGTAAAATCCTCAGAGGTATTAAGGGGCAGGGGTGTGCCAAATTCACTCTGGTCTTTCCCTCCAAGCCGCTTTGAGCTGATTTATGGCGAATAATTATTACCAGGGATGAAATAAAGCAAATCTCTTGACACTTTACTTGTACGCGTCTGGGTCAATTTTATTGTTTTCTACGTCATTTATTATCATTATTAACTGGCACTGACAATATCTGGAACCCTAATTTGGTTTTCTGAGGTCACTGAGGTGCTGAGGTGCATTCCGACAAGGTTTACCAAAAATGAAAGATAGGGTTCAATTCAGTTCTCCCGTTTCTCTTTTGTTTCGTATTTTTGACCAATTCTGTGTTCTGTATATTTTTACGTTTTGCGAATACCATTTGTTCAGTTTGAAAACAAAATTTTTGCCATTTTTCGTTGAGCTTGACTTTTTGCTCAGGTCAAGCAATGGACTCAGTAAAATTTTTGTAATTGTTGAGTTTTGGATATTATTTTATCCTAATTTTTTGTCTGAATGAAAATTCTTAAATTTAGTTTTGCTTGTTTTTATTTTTGCCAGATTGAGATTATACGTGCATATAAATAATACTATTTAAATTCTTTCAGAAACAACGGGAGAAAGGACGCATTCCATTAATCTCAGTAAAGTGGGTTGAAAAAGCAGATTTGGGTGGAGAACCTCCTCCGAACGAAATTCGGGCTCGTTCTCTTGGCTGCCTAAGTTTTTCTTCGCAAACCAGTCGAAGACCAAATTCCGGATTGCAGGTACGTTAAATACACTTCTCGTGCAATCCTGAATTATTTTGGTCAGCAATTAACTTTGACTTTCCGTAGGTCGCATATTCATCAGAGAACAAAACCCGGATTTTATACGTGCAAGCCATTGATGAGACGGATCGAGACTTATGGATCAAGACCATTCGACAAAGTAAGCAAAGGCATATTCTATCATGTATTAACTGGTGTTGAATCAAACCTAACGGTAACAATTTCGTCAATTGTGATATAGATTTTACTCCGATTAGAATTAAAAAAATTTGGTGACCGATTTGAAAAATTACTAAAAGCAGAATATTTTTGCAGAGTAAATTATTTCCCTTGCAGTCTAGTACGTACGACTCATCAAATTGTTAGCGGATTAGCGGTATTGCTGCATTGATTTGCGAGATATCTGGTTTGATATGTCGACCACTTGAAAATATTGACTAATTTAAATTTAATCTGTATATGATGTTTATGATTGTGTCTCTAGCGACAAGTTCACGAGTTACGGAAATCCCGAAACTGTTTGTGTTATCACATCAAGATGTATTTAGAAATAAATCACAATAAGTTGTAAATTGATGTAAATATGGTCGATTCTGACGTAGCCACTACATTTATGGTTTGCTAGAGTTTACGATTACATTGTTAAAAAATAGGATTATCAGTTAATCCGAACTTATTTATAATCAATGAAAAAGAGATGTATCTCATTGCTATAATGGTGAGACTGAGACAATGTTGTTGGCAATTGGAAATTCTAAACTCTAGGAATGTTAAAGTTAAACGCGCTGCTGCTTTGTACAAACTGTAATTTAAAAAGTGCTCTGGTTTGAATGAAATGCTTGTGCGCTATGTAGTCAGTTTTACCACCTTGAATTGTTTTCAAATCTCTAGTGGTTTTTTTTTGGAAACAAGTGATAACGAATTTATCTCTGACGTCAAAGTGGGAATATTTTGTTTGGTTCTAGCTAGTAAAGATTTATAACATGAATGTATTAACCGCATTTGGTTTTAGTCTATTATTCACAAAAATTGTACGCGTCGTTCTCTTATTATTAGTATCACTCTGTTAATTGCGTTGTGAACATTAATGGCAGATGAAGTCAGCGAAATAGTGGTGGACCGTGTCACTTCTGCAAGAGTTCTGCCGGATTTGTATTACAATATACGATTTCAAGAAAATACACGGATCAAAATCGATAGTTAAGGCGGGTCCGAATGCAATTTGTTAACACAATATTGCATTATGGAAAAGTGTCCCATTGTACACTTTAGTTTCTTGGACTTCATTTGTACGTCGGATATGGTTTTATATTATTATGAATTAGCTCTTAACAGGGTATAAATAGTTAATACGTAATCTTTGTATATGTCTCTAGACTACGACTATAGAAAATTATATCGTTTTTGTTGAAAATATGATTCTCAACCGTATAGTGCCAATATCTTTGTGATTAGTTAGCAAAATTCATTTAAATGAAGTGGCTGCTTTAGGCATTAAATCGTAAATTCTAAGAGCGCAATATGTAATAATCGTGAGATTATTTACAGGTATGCTGTTCCCACAAGCTCATGGAGCCACTGACGAATTTAATTTCATGCTATTTTGCTATGCAGCCTGTGCTTGAAAGTATTTAAAACTCGTTTGTGTTGACTTATTTTCAGGTGTAAGTGATAAATTGAGCAACCTAAAGAGTTCGCCAAATTGTGACGACGACTTACAACAATATCATCGCGGTGTTTGGTCATTTTCATCGCAAAAGTGGACTTGTTGTGGTTCACCGTGTCGAGAAAGCAGTGGATGTGAACTTGTGTCACCGTTATTTTCTGGAAATACTAGTTCTGTGTCAGCTAGTTCATCTAGCAGTTCATCACCAGCATCTTCAATTTTGGCTGTGACCCAGAGTGTAAACACAGCGTTCCGCAAAGCAAGCATTTCACCTTTGAACTCAAATACGCAAGGCTTTTGTAACTCGACCTCCGCACGTCCAACTGCCCCTCCGCGTACCCTTGCTGCAATACCTCAAAAATTACAAAACAGTGGAATTGCTCTTGTTGGGCTTACACCCAATAGTAATAGCACTATTAGTCCCAACAGTACGAATGGACATCAAGCCAAAAACGGACTTCATTTTACAAACAATTTAAACTTAATTAGTGCTACTCCGAGCCCAACAATCCCGGTGCCGGTGCCGATCCCTACTATTAGAGGGGACTGCAACGGAAAGTCCTCCCCAGACAAAAATCCGATATCTTCCAGTCATCACAACTTGATTCACTCCAGTTCTACTCATATAGCCAACATCTTAATGAGTAAGTGCTACCTTTTTACATTAAACGTTTAATCATATTGCAACTTTGACGGAAATATTGAAAACCTTTCATGGATAACACACGCAGTTTGAACTACGTACAGATGGCATTAGAACTAATTTCCAGTTTTTGAGGCCATATGCATATAATATTAAAATAAAATTCTAAGAGAGTCAAAAAGGTGTCATACAAAAGTCTTACATAAACCCTACATATCAAAAACCAGAGTTTTCTGGGTTTCTTGCACCGATTGTAATGTTTAGTTAAATCGAATAATTTGGATATTTTAGAATAAAACTGCAAGGCAAAATAGAAACGAACAAAAGAGAATTTTGCAACCCAAAATATTTTCGGGCTGCCTTCATTGCACACGAATAATAGTACTATCCTATCCAATGCATTCATTCTTTGTCACGGTTCTGCTAGTCTATCTAAGGACTTTTACTGTTACGTCAACCCTTGTTAATCAAACATTCGCATTAAGTATGATGCAATTACTGTGCTCATAATTAATCGTGTTTGTTGAATGAGTTAATTTAAAAATTACAACTCTTGCTCATAGTCTCTCAGAAACATATTTGCATCGGGTCTGCGTTTTAGCGCAATAATATGTTTAGTTTGTAGACTCCGTTTCAACCACTCAAGTCAAGCGTGTTGAGTTTGTATTAAGGGTCGCGAGAGTGACAGGTGTAAACACGAGTCTTTGGTTTCATTAAATTCAATGGAGGACCACGAAGGTGTAAAACTAAAAGTGTGTTGCATTTATTTTCTTTGCTTCATTGATTGTTTACACGATTGAATTATGTTTGAAGTGCAAATCTTTTCCCTTAAGTCTGTCTGACAACTGACAAGTCTTGCTTACTTTCTCTCAAACTGTACAAAAAAACCTTTCAGATTTGGCAAT
The DNA here is from genome assembly GCA_034699705.1 of Hymenaphorura dentifera. Classification (NCBI taxonomy): domain Eukaryota; kingdom Metazoa; phylum Arthropoda; class Collembola; order Poduromorpha; family Onychiuridae; genus Hymenaphorura; species Hymenaphorura dentifera. The sequence continues at coordinate 1,318 of JAQGCM010001668.1, read as the reverse complement.
TTTACTTATTTGGCAACCGAGAAGTTAACGTAGGTGGTTGAGATCATTTTTCTCGTACACATTACACTGAAGCTTTTAGTTGCAAATAAATGTCAATCATAAAAATAGAAATTAAGTGAACACAATTTTAGTTCAGAAGAGAACACTGAATCGTATGATTGGTTCAACTAAATACCGAAATTGTATAATCGGCAGAAATAAATGAAATTGAGATGACGATTGACGTTGACATAGTTAAATAATCCGAAGCAGGTCCAGTTTTATTATTTCATTTTCAAAGAGATGGTTAATACAAAGTAGAACAGAAAATTTGCTCCACAATGAGCAACTGAAATAAAATAATTATATAAAATGGGATCTTAGTCATCTTGGAACCGTCTGTTTTATAAAATGACGTATTGTTCAAATTTATTGTGACGGTTTGCCGATTGGCGATATTGTAACATGTGTGATCTTGTAATTTTGGCTTTAACTGATTGGTGCAATAAAAATGGAGAATTCTAAAAAAAAAAAAAAAATTAAACAGTCCAAATAATCCGAGTACCAGAACAATTCTGGGCATAGCCTGGAGGTTGGTACGCCTGACACGAATGATTTTATTGCACTTTGTTCAAGCGCAAAATTATGGTGGCAGTTAAATTTTTTTCAAACTTTAAATACCATTCAACTTTGCACTAAAAATCCAATAGACGTCATCAGATTTTCCGGTTCTCTTCCTTGCCGACATTTGCTTATTTAGAAGGAATGGAAGGAAAGGTGTGGCTCCAAAAATTTATATTAATAGTTTCGGGTTCTGGGATTCTGGAGACGTCTCCTTTATCAGATGTTCAAGTCGTATTTAATAAATACTTAGAATAAGCCGTCAGCAGCAATTCTGCGAGGGGTAGTCGGAATTCAACATTGCGAATTATGCAGCTGCAAAACATTTTTTGCTTAGTTCCACTTTAGCTCAATTCATTAGTTAGCGAGTTCAATGTTCAAGGGAAGTCAAGATTCATGGCTAAAACTATCGTGATAAAAAACTTGCAAGTCCAAGTAATAAGAGGACAGGTTTTACCATTGTTAAATTACAATTAGTTTGACCAGTTCCTCAATCCTTAATGCTGTGCGAATACAGATGTTCTTGACTGCAATATGTAATAATCGTTTGAGACGCTCTTACTTTTCAAAGATTTGACTTTTTGTGTTTTGACTTAAATTATCATAACTGATAAAAGTGGGTCATGCATTATTTGAATTAGCCAAAGCAACTTGGTTTTTTGCGATTAACATGTCGTTGCAATAGTCAGGAAAGTCGGGATTCGAGATTCGAGAGTTT
>JAQGCM010001667.1:0-14156 GCA_034699705.1 Hymenaphorura dentifera | reverse complement strand
TTAGAGTATCTAATGTTGCCGAATTAATTGAGTGGAGTACGTACTAGGCGTGCAGAAGCAAATAGTCTGTAAATAGCTATTTTTGCAAAAAGCAGCTAAATATAAATTACAACTCTCATCAACAAGTTCGAACAAATTGGTTTCTCCAACGCAAACTTTTGGCAATTTTCCACAAATAAAATCATTAAATAGGTCGGTGGGGTCGCGATCGGCGACTTTTGAATTTGACGTGGTCAGTGATGGGTGACCAAATGTGCATTGAACGGTTGGGTTTGAAGTTCAAACGTGGTTCAAACTTTGAACCACTTTATGTGGCACGGTGGAATATTGCGCCTTCTGTACTTGCAAATTTCGATTCGAGAATGCTGCATCTCAAGGTAATTCTAGTCTTCGTAGCTTGAGTTGAGTGCCAAATCAGGTTTATGTTTCAATCCAGCAAGCCAAAATTGAAGTTGTAGTTACAACGACCGTTCTTTTGAGCCCACCTTTTGTAGTGGCATTGAATTGTGGACGTTGTATGGACACTTTAGTGACTAGGGCAATCACCATAGTATGGCTGCGATGAGCTCGATACCTACCACAAACGTAAGGGTTCAACAAGGAGAACGACAAGAACCCAGACTATGCCGACTATACCCAGACTATGCTGTCACTAACATGAAGAGCAGCTCTGAGGGCACAGTCTCTCAAAAATGCTGCGACAGGAACTCAAAATTAATTTAAATTTTGCCGAAAATGTGCTAACATTTTTTGAAGGATCGGAAGCACTATTCAATGTTTTGCGATGACAGTTGGGTGCTCATAAAAACCAAAAATTGCTTACAATTCGACACATTTCGTCCTTCGTTGAAAAAAGGTAGTACAGTAACATCCAGACTCAGTTCTACCGTTTTGCTTAAAGTTGTTCTGAGCTCTCCAAACGAACTCGATCTTGGAAACATCTTGATCGTTCTGCATCCTTGATGATAGAGACCAATAGATGGAAGGGTCAAATTTAGGCCTACTGCAGCCGAATGGCGAGCGATCTCAGTTAAGTTAGATCAAGCACAGCTTTCTACAATTAGATGAATTGGATCACTCAGTTCGGATTGAGGGTCTAAATCTGGCCCGTATTGGCCTAACTGGCGATGTGCATATCAGCACCCCTGGAATTTTAACATTACTCTTTTGGAGACATGGACGCCCCTGCCTTCACTCTGTTCTTAATGTTAAACGCCACAGGCACCCTTGCTCACCTAGTCCGGGCCTGTCTAAATGCTATTGTTATTACGATTGGGTAATACGCGTAATTTGTATGCAGAACACTGTACCATTTCTGCATTCCAAACTTTTGTCAATTTGAACGCCATTTCTCACACTAACTGGTTCGAACTGGTTTGTATGTAATGAATTCAGATTTCGCATGCAATATTTCGTGACTTCAATCAAATAATGAATGCAGTTTAATTCAGTTGTGAAAATGTCTTAAATAGCCACCAACTAGGTTGATTTACATTGTTTAGAAATATTTGATGTTAGGGTAAATAAATATAAATAGGATATAATAAATTAAAATACCTCCAATTAAATACTACGAGCTTATTCCAATAATAATCAAAATCAGGTTTAGAGTTCCTGCCTTCCAAGCAAACACATTTGCTGCACTCCTAGTTAGATTTTATTTTGAGTTGAGTCAGGTCAGGACACGAAATTCCGCTGGTGTCCAATGTTTTCATAATCAAATCTACGTTCACGGAACTACGTGCTAATGTTTTTCCAATGACGTTTGGAGAAAAACAGACATTCCTTACAGAGCTGATCGATCAACAATTGTCAGGTTAAATTTCGAGTTCATTTTGCGAAGCCATTTAATTATTATGCACATACATAGATACACAGTGAAATGAAGCCGAAAACATTTTCGTCGCACATTTCCCAGGCCTTGCTTTCGTCTTAAAGAAATGCACGGAATTTTCTACAATTTGTTGTAAGTGTATCTCTTTGGCTTAAATCCATAATATTCTATTGGTATTTCAGCTAAATTCAAAAAAGTTGTCTAAACAAGAGAAAAAACACGTTCATTTTTTATTGCCATTACAAATTGTCGCTCTCTGCCAATAGGTAGACGGACTATGACTTTTACATAATTAGTAGAAAGTCTTCAGCCGTATTTGCAAAGATTAATTACAATCATCATCGGCAAGTTAGATGAAGCAGAGCCTTCTGCATTGCAAGTTTTTGGCAATTTTCATACTGTTACATGTAGCTAAAATAGATCGAGCGGATTCAATTAACGCAATTTCAGTTGATTCTTGCCGTAAGATATGTATATTAATTCACTTTGAGTTAGCGCGGATATTAGCACAACGTACACATTCATGATGTGATTGAGTACTGTGTACTGAAGTAAATTTTTAACATTGAGTTACTACAATTCGAGGCTCTTAGATTTTTCTTCCAAGTGATGATATTCCGTAGCGGGTACTTACAATTATAGTCCATTCAGCGATGCGAATCATAATCTTCCGTAATCTTAATAACACAATTTTCTTTCGGAAAACACAAACACCAAATTTAGACAAACAATCAAATTAGAACTGAATCCAAACGGTGTTAGATTGACGAGCCCGTTTGCAGAAATAATAACTAATATCAAAACGAAGCCTGAAACGGACTTCTTTTTTTTGGGACGATGGTGACGGGGGCGAGCATCAAAATTCGTCTACCATAACTCTCACTACCAACTAAACAAAGGAAATGATTCACGTGAAGGACAAGATCCTAGAGTAGGCCGTCTACTTTGGCATCAGTTTTATGAAGAGCTGGCTAGAAGATGTTGCCGACCAAAAATTCTGTGATGTGAAAATGTGAACTCAATATTAATTTTAGCCAAAAAGGGTAATATTTGATCAAGGAAAGGAACCATAGTCAATGTTCTTGAGATGACGTTCGGATACTCAAAAAAACGCGAAAATTTAATGTAGTTGACATATTCCATACGAAGCGAAGACGTGCTCTACAAACGAACTCGATCTTAGATAATCACTTGGTTGATCAACCTCTTAAAGGCTTGATGGTTGGATCAAATTGAGCTCAATATTACTGCAAAGAGGCTTATTTCGTGGCCGCGCCTTTACAGCAAGCACATTCGCCTAACTTCCAGTTTGATTTTATCTTGAGTAGAGTCAGGACATGGAGTCTTGGAAATAATTTGCAGCCATCTGGTGGATTTATTTCAACGCACAGGTTCAGTAAATTAATTAAGATTTTGTAATAATTTGCAGAATATTTTATTCAAAATACACACTAAGTATTGCAGTAGTTTTTCAATGTTCTTCTACTTGGCATACCTGCCTTACCTGACGTCTTATTTTTGAAAACATGTTTTAAGCAATTGTGGAGGATGCTATAAATTTGTTGTGACAACTTCGACTAGAACGAGTGAAATCATAACGACAAGCAAGCATTCTATGTGACGGACTTGAAGCTTCCCAGCAACTATCCCTGGTGGTGCAACGTTAGTATTACGAAGAGCTACTGGGCGGATATTGTCGCCAAAGATAGCTAAAAAGTCTAAAAGCAGTTAAGTACGATCAGAGCAGGAACTACGTGCCAATATTTTTGCGATTACGTTTGGAAGCAAAAAAAACAGACAATTTCGTGGAGAGTTGGTCAATCGATAATTTACAACCTGAATTGGAAGGCCATTCTGCGGAGACATTTGATTAAAACTTACATTTTGGCTACTTGAAAACATTAAAGCCACCGTGTAACGAAATTGAAAACCTTTTCGTCGCCAAATTCTCACATTTCTGTCACATCTTGTTTTGTCAAGAAGAAACACAGAATCATTACAATTTCTTGCAAGCGTATTTCTTTGCGTTAAATCTATAATTTTTGATTGGTATTTCTACCAAATATTTAGAAAAAATGATCTACATTTTTGGTCCTACCTCCGTAGTTTTGAGAAATTTGTGCGCTGAAACAGTTTTTTCATTGTCAGTACGTCTTGTCGCTCTTTGTCAATACGTAGCGGAATTATAAAATGTCAGTTTTAGTATATCCATAATGTATAATATTCTCCTCTTTTTCTTTGCAGTTAAAGCGAACTAACCAAGAACTCCATGTCAATAATGTTTAACAAAAATGATTGAAATGAAATGATTGTAAAATTGTAAGTGAACGGATATTGTAATAAAGAAATAGATTTAACAAAATCATGAATGCAATTGGTTGTATTTGATGCCCTATGTCTATCAGTACGGACCCCCAGAGATCGCTGAACTCTATAAATCTCACGCTTCGTCTCGTATGCAAATGGTTTAGTGCCCCGTCCTAGGATCCACAAGACTTCTAAATTACCATGACATATGCAAACAAAAATGGTTTTTTCAGTATATGTGTACAAGTTTGTTCCTTGTCTATCCGAGCGCACAAAGTTGCCTTTTACGATTACGATCCGGTTCCGTTCCGGTATATTCGTAATCAATTCGAAGCTCCGTACCAAACAGTTCCGATTTCAGGTGGATAAAAATATTTATTTTGGCATTGATAAATTCTGAACGGAAACCGGATTCTAAAAGAATTACTGTCGTTATATTCTGGTTTTGTCAGGGCCTCCCGTTGTGGCTCCATTACGATTTTCGATGGAACGGAACCGTCCGATAGGAACACTTGCCCATAAACTAAGTGATACGTGCACTCACGAATATTCATTGCTCCAAAATGTCGGCACGCCCACTTAATGGTATAGGTATTGTAGTTGAAATTGAAACGAGCACAAGATATGGGTACCTCAATACGACTAAGAAATAATTAGTAAAAACGCAAAAAAGTATAAAACATATTCAACATTAGGAAGTGCAAATTGATGACAAAAAAATAATACATATACTCACTTGGCGTACGATTTTTAATTAGTGGAATGTTAAAAGTCAAATCTGAACTTCCGTCTCTACTGTAAATCGTATTTGACCCGGCAATGTTAATAATTAAGCTGTAAAATCATATTTGGATTTACAATGTTAGTTTTGTGACAATACATTAATTCTTCAAACAAATATGCATTACGTAATTTATGTAACAACCCTCAACATTTGAATCGTCGAGCGTGAAATTATTCAAAAATTCTTGAAACTTGTTGAAAATCAACAACGGTAACTGTGGGATGCAAAATTTTGGCTAAATTTCTCCCCATAAGGCCTTGTGTTGACTAAAAAAAATAGGTCCGTTTTTCATTTTAGATCAGCAAAAAGAAAGTGTTAACATTTAGTCAAATTTCTGTACTTGGGTCCATAAATTCACAAATCGGTTGGTCCTCCTTGGGTAAAAATTTCAAAACAATCGATCTTACAATTTTCGAGAAAAAAATTATTTTGTGTTGGGACTTAACTTTCAACTCACCCTGTATAAATGTACCCAACGTAGCCTAAATGACATGACGATGGATTTTCGGCGAGCACGTAAACCAGAAATTACTGCAATAGCTTCACAGCCAACTAACGAAGGATTCAATGTGAAGCACTAGTAGATCCCAGAGTACGTCACCGTATTCATTTTAGCCGGAAATCGCCAAAAACTTGTTAGATTCGATCTGAGATGCGAAGTAAACACGAGTAAAATTTTAGGATGGCATTTGATACCCAAAAACGGAAATTTTTTATCAATAATACGAAAATTAAATTGCGTGATAAAATATTTTTGTCACCTGTGCACACAAAGCATGCAGAAATTTATACCGCAGTGTGACAAAAGTGAAAAGAATTCTTCCGTCTAGTGATGAGAGTTATATGTACTATGACTCCTGGAGTAAAGATAACGCAGAATATACCTATGAATTTTGTGGGACTGGCTCATGAACGCAAATTACATTTGTCATCTTCGAAATCTCGCATTTCTCTGATCACTTATTTTGTCAAAAACTCATAATCCATAATTATTGTGTACATTTTCCACTCACTCCGTAATTATTTCCAATGCCAAATATGTTTTTATAATGGAATGACGCATTTTTAACTCAACACTCACTCCACCCTACCCCCCAAAATGACTGAAATCTTCAATTCTTCCCGAGAAATTACAGCCAGAGCCAAAGCAACTATAATTTTACTTTTATCTTGCTCTGTTAGAACAAGAAACCAATTCGGCGCATAAATCTCGATAACAAAACAAAATTTTGTTTTCAGTCTGCCTGGCCTAGTATGCTGTACCACCTGCATGAGCATTTATATTTGATGCAGTTTTTGTAGTTGTCCGCCCCACCGCTTGCCTGTGAACAAACTTTATTTACACTTTTTGGCCGCGCAGTGAAGTCATTGCAAAATACTCAAAAACTAACGTCAAACCAGATTTGTAATTAGTTCAATTTTGAGTATTGTGCTCGAATGTTTAAATCTCTCAGTTCAGCGAAAGTGATTCACCTGTAATTGTGAAGTTGGGGAGACTTACATAAGCGAATATCGAAGTTATGAATTGTAAGCATAATTTGATGAATATATGGTATTGAAATCATAATTCTTCCATAATCGCCAATGCTTAAATGGTTCGTCTTGAAAAATACAATGCCAATTGCACATGAACTTTTTCTCTACTAATCGCTCGCAATACTTTGTGTCCATTAATTTGCTCAATTGGCCGCAACTGTTTTCAATCTATTGTACGCTGCCACCACGGGCAACTAGCACTTTGGAATTAGAGCTAAATTAGGTACCAAATGCAATCACTGGCTACTTTAAAACTGTAATGTAATTGAACAATTAAAACTCATTAAATTCACGCAGTCCAAACTACACAAATAGACTTGTCAATTCCTTTGCAGCACATTCAAAGAAAATAGGCAACATAATTAGCACTGCGAAGGATGCTTGCTAATGACTCGCTTGAGCTTAATTGACTTCATTAGCAAAACTCAATTAGCGACGTGTCCAATGTAAATAAAAGGCATATTAGGAGCGAATTAAAAAATCATTCGACTAAACTGTCTTGCATTGCTACGACTAGGTATCCTAAAATGCCTCAAAAATTCTCATTAACTTGGGTTCTTCTATTTGGACTACTGGTTCAAATATTGGAGGTAATTTCCGCTACAATTTGTCTCAAACATCGATATTTCCTCAATTTGAAATTTTTTCTTGAGGTCCAATCTGTTGAAAATAAGCAAGGTGTACACATTTCGGTTGGATTCGGAGGCGGTTCCCCTCCATACGTAAATCCTGGCTATGGATATCCTCCATATGGAAATCCTCCTTACGGCCAACCTGTTTGCGGAAGACCAGGAACAAGCTGTACTTGGGGAAAGGATTGTTGCGACAACAATTGCAGATTTAGTAAATGTGGCGGATGCAGTGCTTGGGGTGTTTCTTGTCATTTCAATTCAGATTGTTGCGACACAATTTGTAAGCAAGGAACATGTCGCGGATGCGGTCGTCCAGGCGAACAATGCACTTTCAGTTCGGATTGTTGCGACAAAAATTGCAAATTTAGCAAATGTGGCGGATGCAGTGGAGGCGGGCAACACTGTTCCTTTAATTCCGACTGCTGCTCAAGGAATTGTGCAGGAAGCACTTGTGCTTATCAAAACCAAGGCGGTTGGATGATTTAATTAGCAGAGCTGTGCACTTATTTGACATCTTTTAGTTTCAGTAATTAACCAATTGTCACCACAGAATCAATTATTGTGATTAAAGCACGCGACTTAATATACCTAAGCTCACAAGCCCTAACTAGCAACTGCAAGTTTTTTTCGCGGGTAGAGCAAAAAGAATTTTTTCTCGGAGATGATTGCCTGTGTGAAATTCTGATCCTGTGAAGATTTGTCTTGGAAATAATGAATTCCTACTGTAAAGTGCGTTAAAAATAAATTAAAAAGGTCAATATTGAACAGAACTTATTCCAAATTGAAGCCTGTCGCGAGACATTTCTTTTAGCTGCCGGAGCTGTATGTCAACTTACCGTATTTGTAGTTGAATGAAATCATTCGATTCAAAATGTCTGCCAGCCCACCGTTGAAGTGTAGAAGAATTGAAGCCAACAGTTGTGTTTTGGCTGACTGATAGAGCGCAATAATTGCATGAAATACCAATCGGTCCAGTAAAGGAAACGTAGTTCTTCGTGAATGAAGATGACAATTTCTGTGAAGGACAAATTTTATGTTTTTTCTGATCTGGTAAATCTAAAAACTGCGCGAGATATTGGGATGAACGTTTGCTCAGAGTCAAATTAAGGAGAACTGATGTGAGCACAGAAGTAAACCCGAATTTTACTTGGCTAGAAAATAATCATGGCGAATTATCACCAACGTACTCCGTGAATTATCTTTGAATAATGCAAGCGTAACAATTGCACGTATGGTTTCAATATTTTGCCATTTTCTGAGAACGCGCGTTGTAAATCAGTCTTTTGAATATTAAGATGAGGTTACCTTCTTTCAGAGTCGATTCATGGAGAACTGATGTGAGTACAAAAGTGGCGCCAAATTTTACTGGGCTAGACAATTCGCATTGAGAGGACGGGCCCTCGTCGAGATTTACCATTATGCAGATGGGCCCCCGTCGAGATTCTCGACTCAATTTTTCTGCAGTGATCGACCCATCTACACCTACTAGCTCGCTCTATCGGTTATCTCTGGATCGTGGCCACTTTTTGCATGGGTGGAATTTCCAAAACTGGAAATATGAAAATGGTGCCAAATTGACAGGAAAGTGGGATATTAAGGTGATGTTACCTCTGTTCAGCGCCAAGCCCAGGAGAACTGGTCTGAACACAGAAGAGACCCGAACTGTGAAATTAGTTAAGGCAAATTATGCCTAAAGCCCCTCAATCATCTTTGAATATTACAAACATAGCCTCTGTGGGTTTTCTTGGAAACTAAAATTTTCAAGTACACGGACACCAACTCTGCTTTCCATTCAGTAGAACGAATGGTTAGAATTTTTCCTGTGCCTGACATACATTTAAGTGCTTAATTGTTGTATTCTGGGCATCATCAAAGTGTTGCGTTTCAGAGCAGCACTTAGCAGAAATGTCTGCGCCAGTAAACAAGTTCCTCAATTAAATCGACTTGTATTTTTAGCAATTATTTTACTCTACCATTTAGGAAAAACACACACGTTAGCTTCAATTCATTTACACTTAAACGGTGGACTTGCAGACAATTGGAATCAAAGGATTAAGTTCAACTATATGTACTGTAAGTTGACGTGGGTCCGACCAAAATCACGATATCCCCAAGACGACATGCTGCTCCAATACAACAAAAATTGTCTCGGAATTTGGCAAAACAGACGAACTAATCGTAGCTATCTTACGTTAGACGAGTAGTTTACTTTAGTTTCTATGCTTAAAGTGTAGGTAGATTCGTGAAATTGTATTAAATTCGCAATGTTATCTGGTGAGTGAATTTTGCAAAATGGAAAATTTTAATTTCCAGGTGAAATCCATCAATACTTATATCCATGGAGGATTTGTTATTTCTATTCTACTTTTGATGAGTGAGAGGATCGACATTTCTTGTCAGAATCACAATGATGATCTTGTTTACTTTTCATTCGCCATCGCCAGTAAGCTTTTCCCCACGGATGCAATTTATTTTATTAAATTTATACATGCACGTCAACACAGTTCAAGGCTAAGCAATCGTGCGTTGGCTGCTGTCTGAATTTCCTGCAAAACAAAGTTGGAGAGGCCAACTTCAGACGAGAATCATAATTAATTCCGATCTGAAACCATCAAGTAATTTAGGCAATTGGGTGAAGTGACACCATTTAAAATGTTATTGCGTATAATCAAGCGAGGTCTGGAACTGTTTGCTAACTCAGGACTAGAATAGTTTCCAGACGCAGTTAATCTTCAAGTGTGTTGCGCTGAGCTCACTTGAACTTGTTAGGAATCAGAGCACCCAGGGTTCACGAACTTTAGTAAACTACAATGGTGAATGTTTCAGTTATTGTAATTTTTACGTTCGGAATCATATCTGGTAAGACCATTTTGTGACTACATCTGAATTGCTTCTCTAATTTTCCAAATTCTCAACACTTTGGTTAAACTAAGGTGTAAGGGGTGGCGGAGACCACAAAGCACTCGTGGCGGATTTGTTTCGAAAATATAACATCAATGAGCGGCCAGGAGAATTTGAGAATGATACCGTTGAAGTGCGACTTGGTATACAACTTCTTGGTTTAGTAGACGTGGTAAGACAAGATTACACGCTATGCAATTTTACACACGTTGAATCTAATTGTATGATGAAAACTGGAGTTGAAACTTTCAGCTCTTGTAGCATAAAAAAGCTTCTCATGCGTAAAACTTCTATTCGAGAAAATATGATATTTCATTTTGCCCAAAATTTCTAGGCAAGCTATATAATTAGGTCACTTTCCTGTGTTTTAGAATGTTGTGTACGGCTACATGGAAACCAATGTTTGGCTACACTTGGTAAGGCAACATTTTCAATATTTTCAGAGACAAATCTTGTTAATATGGACTCTGAGGGAAAAGTTCATCCATGTTTAAATATAATTCTATTGGATTGACTGCAAATTGACTAATTTCGTCATACAAAAAATAGTCAATGAACTAGTTGTTCCTTAAACTATAAGATATTCTCAAATAAAAACGTAAAAATGCAAATAATTTTTTTAATTCAATCTTCAAATTTCAATATTGAATCGATATTCAAATGATCGTGTTCTATTATGGGACTGTAAATGACCAAATTAGAAAAATCTTGTAAAATTCAAGACATTGCCGTAATTTTTCACAAAAACCGTAACAACGAGACTCTTCTTGTCAATTTGGTGCCTGAATATTGACCGTACTATCTTCAAAAATGCTGATCACCTTTTAGGAATGGAATGATTTTAATCTGAAATGGAATCCGGCTTCGTTTGGTGGGATAAAAGACTTTAGCATTGATGCACGTCGTGTTTGGAAACCAGACATTTTGTTGTACAATAGGTTGGTTTTAGTTTGACTCGCGCTCAAATTTAATTTAACCAAATTATCACTTATGTATCACTAATTTTGATTTGCAGCGTTCATCCAGATTTTGATCCACAAATGCATCAAACAAATGTCATCATTAAGAATGACGGCAATGTGACGTACACTCCTCCTGCTCTACTTCGAAGCATTTGTTCCACAGATGTTGCCTACTATCCATTCGATGAGCACAAATGTACTCTGCAGTTTGGCAGTTGGTCTTGGCATGGTGATAAAGTAAGAAACGTAGCTTTTACAATTTTTTTCCGAAAAAACTGCAAGATATTCACAAAAGTTTACTTTAGGTGACCCTCAAACTTCAAGATGAGAAGGGAGGGCAGTTGAGCAGTTTGACGGGTCGCTCTGATTGGAAACGTTTAGGTAAGGTACTAGGTGAAAGGTTAAAAGCCTGGACATGCCTTATTCTCGGAAATCAAAAAGAGGCTTTGCAAAGTGCAACTTGAAGGGAAGGCTTGTAATAAAAATTTCTCGTCGTGCTCATCGTAATAAGAAATATTAATACTGGTTTTTCGAAAGTTTTGATCTGCACTCTTCTAGGTGTTTCGGTAAATCTGGAAAAAACCTATTATGATTGCTGCAAGGAGCCCTACGTTAGCGTGACTTACACCGTACAGATAAGAAGACGTGGGAAGGCAACATTTGCCGAGAGCACCTCAGCCTTATTCCTCGCCGCTTTGGCAACTCTAATGGGCTTATTTCTTAGACCTCATTCGGTACACAGGTTTGGGCTCGGTAAGTTGCGCACAGAGCACAGAAAGGACAACAAATGTTCAAAACTGTGCATGAATATGAAAATGTTCGCAGATACCAGACAAGATTCCTTTTGTAAATTTCAGCCCTATTTAGTTTGTTTGTCTTGCTCGCGATGGGTGTCTTAATACAGAATCGATTGGGTGAGAACGTATCGATTTTAGGTAATTAAAAATTGATTACTACATTTGAGTGATGATCTGGAGTAAGTTTTTCAAATTGATTTTCAACACTGCAAAATAGTATCCTACTTTCGGACTCTGGCCTTCATAGTCCTAATGACCATCTCTGCGAACGTTGCCATCATGAATATCGATAAGAGAAATCCAGCAACACAAAAGATACCGGATTGGGTATGTCTCAAAATTACCACAATTAAATGCACTTCAGCAATTGCACTGCAGTGTTTATGGCATACGATACCGATTTTTCTTAGTCCAAACCAACATTCTAAAACGGACACATACGCCGTACTATTAATTCAAAGTTACCCAAACCAGCGTGCAAGGACCGAATACAAAACTCTTCATTTTCAAACTTTATATAAAAACGAGTTATTTATTAAAAATCTCACAGGTGCGAAGAATATTTTTCGAACGTATTCTTCACTTCATACGGCTAAATCGCTCTAAGCCCACGAGTGCTGAAACCTGCCGAATCGGGCCAATTTCGACGAATACTAGTACCAATGTTGTCAATACGAATCTAACTCAGCCGGACATCTACGGCATTCAGTACGAAGAACTGGTGACGGATTTACAAGAGTTCATTCAAAAAAGTAAACGACACGACGACAGCACGACCAACGAGTTTCAGTTTCTTGCTTTAGTCCTAAATCGCCTTGCTTTGTTGCTTTACATCGTTTTCACTTTTATATTTTTCATTTCACTGTATTGCCAGTTTGTTTTGTTTTGAAAACTGTAAGAGCAAATTGTCAACTGTGTGTTTTGTTGGGTTGAGTTGAATGAAGTATAAAAGAAGGATGCATTGATTTTGAAAGCTAATGTGCAACAATGTTTTGTAATTGATTATAAACGTTGAAACTGTAAAACGGCAAAATAAAATATCAACAATTATTTGACTTTGACTAATTTGACAATTGGTAACAAACTGAAATGCGAGAAGTAATTACCTGGATTTCTGGATTTGTCCCCTCGTCTTTCTCATTGTCGCTTAATCAATCATGTGTTAGAAACATTTCATGCGTGCTAATGTGTGAAAAAGTATTTCAAGTTCTATTCCAAGTTTCAAATTCGGACTCTGGACAAAGAACTTCGTCGGTTTGTAGCACTGATTCGTGGAACGTGGTTTTAAAATATAATCTCAAACTAAAACGATATTTGATCATTTTTGAATTTTTGTATATATTTTAGAAAGATTACAGGTAGATGTGATGTACTGGGAGAATACACTAAAATTCAAAGCCATTCTCAGATTTCAAAACTGGCTCTCACGTATATGTTCTTTTAAACTCAAACTCATAATCAAGTTTAGTTTAATTTAATAAATTTAATTGTGACTTAATCGAATTAAATATTTCCAAAGCAGTACGTAACTAACTTTTAATTTTCTACCTACCAAGTGAATGTTCGCTTTGGTCAGGTAGCCAGATATTTATTGCTGAACTATGCAATTAACTTTGTGAGGCGAAATATTTTTGAGAGTTATTGACAAGCATGACTGGCATTGTTCAAGTACTATTTTTAATTTGATTTAAATTGTTTGAAAACGCCTTGTTAATTTTAATGCTCCTGAGGCCCAGCGTTAGCAGTGCAACCGAATCCACATTTCCTTGCAGTAGGCAACTCTTCGAAATTCTTTGGCGCAATTGTGTTTTAGCCGAGCATAATACATACGACTCCGACCTCGATGCTCACATTAGTTGTTTGAATATTGTGCACATGAAAATATCTGCCCCATTATATATTTCTCCTTAACTTGGCTCTGAACAGAAATAGCATTAATCCAAACCTCGATCCAATCTTGGGCATGCTTTAGATTCAGCAGATCAGTACATTAATAAAAATTTCAACTTCAGAAATTGCCAACTACGCTCAAGCAGAATAATAAAATTGCTCACTCAAGTCGAAGTAAAGATCGTGCAACAAGTGTACTCTACCATTTAATGAAAACACAAACGCTAGGATTCAATTCTTCTACATTTCAACGGTGGGCTAGCAGTAGAGGTGAGCAGCCCGCGGGCTTTTCACGGGCGGCCCGCTGCCCGCACCCTGGCCCGCGGGTATGGGCGGGCCGGGCCATAAAATATTTCTACTTCCACGGGCTCGGGCGGGCCGGGCCGATACAGCTGGCAGGGAGGGTGGGCACGGGCAGGAAAATGTTCGACTTCCTACGGGCAGGGTGGGCACGGGCCGATGACGGCCTGCCCGCGGGTACCCGTGACTGCCCGTGAGCATAAAATATTATAG
>JAQGCM010001666.1:0-14157 GCA_034699705.1 Hymenaphorura dentifera | reverse complement strand
TTTTTGCCAAATCGACGGCTATGCCTGCCTGTGTTAAAATTTTCACTTTTTCTTAAAAAATTTGGTAAAACATGAAACATCACGCTAACAACAAATAAACTTTCAGTTACTGTGGCAATTACAATGCCGGCAGAGGTGAATTCAAATAGCGCAGGAAAAAAAAACTTGTTTAAAATACTTGCCAGAATTAAAGTGAATGTTTGGTTTAAAAAAAATTATGCAAATTAAATGCAACCGAAAAATCTTTCAGATTCGGAAATTAATGAATGGTAAAATTAGAAGAAGACTTTCACAAAAGCAGCTCAAACAAATACAAATTATTTGAAGATCTCTTGTCTCCTTTTTCTTGAAAAAGGTTAACATCATATAAAATTGTAGCAATATTAAAGTTAATCAAACAACTAAAAAAATTAAGTTCAATGTGGACCAAAGCTAAATAAAACAAGAGCAATTCTAGAACCAGGGCGAACCTGAATTGCCTGAACCATAGGCAGCCAGCCCATCCTGTTTCCGAGTTGAGTCATAAAAATCCACAAAAAAATGTTTGAGATTCTACGATACGAAATACGAATACGATCCAAAAATAAATTCTTTTTGCTCTTGTTGCTTGTTTGTGTATTGCATCTGAAAACTCCGAATTCAGATTCAGATTCAGGTCTGAGAGAGAACCCGAGTAGCGAATTTTCTAGAAGATCCACGATCCACCATCCACGTGTCCACGTTTTTCTTTACTGCCTGCAAAATTTTGTTTAGAAAATTCTTCCAAGTCACAAGTGTGCGTTGCAATCACGGTGGATTCGGGTTTTGTTTAGAAAGTAAAGTCGGTGGGCTTCCAATTCAACTACCCGGCTTCCGAGAAATATTAGTCAATTTGAGTAACTGGTAAATTGCAAATTCTACTGCTCAGTCCAGCACCAGCAGGTATGTGGGAATCAATCTTTGTCTTAAACTTAAGCACAATTTTTGTGGGAAACCGAAGCGAAACAATACTTGTGCAAATTACCGGTGAAATTAAATTTATGATTTTTTGCATTAGAATTTGACCCAGTATTCAGTACCAGCCAAGCCAGTAATTGGGATTTAATTTGGACATACTTTACTTTGGCTCTTGCCCGATCATGGAGATAATTCAAAAGATGGAAGAAGTTGTCAACCTCAAGAATGAAGCAAACGATTTGTTCAAAGCTGGAAATTTTGACCAATCACTCATTGTTTACATAAAGGTATGGTTGATTTAGGTTTGTCTATAAATTTGGAATGTTTGGAGTACATGTATACTGTACAAAATCGAGTTCTTGCAACTTGTGTGCTAAAAATTCACTGAATATTCTTTTTAGGCTCTTGAGCTCTGCAGGGATCCCCCAACAACTTGCGTCCTACATAAAAATCTAGCAGCCAATTACTTAAAACTGAACAAGTATGAGGTCGCACTTAGCCATTGTGACAAAGGTGAGTTTTTTGTCCATAATTAGGCAGTAATTAATTGTGTCAAAATTCAACATTTTTACAAAATTTCAGCTCTCGAGATTTCCCCTCAAGATCCCAAGACCTTATACCGCCGAGCTACAGCACTAGAATCCCTTGAAAGATTCGAAGAGGCTTACAGAGACGCCCAGAAAGCACTGCTTTCATCCCCATCCGAAGCAAACTTATTTCAACCCATTCTAGCCCGCCTCCATGACATTTGTGAAGAGCGAAAAAGTCGGTTTTCTAAAACGAACGAAAAAGCAGCTCGAATGCTCAAACTAGCCTTTGACTCCACTGACTCTTCAACCGAAGAAGAAATTGAAACTGCTCAAAACAACGTTCTCGTCCTCTGTCGTGAAAGAGCTGGGATCCAGGCCCTTCTGGATTTAGGACTTTTGGACAAATTGAAAAAAATGCTGACAGCCAAGAAGCCTACACTTAAGGAAATTAAGGGAAAAATTACAGCCGTCCGAACCATCTCAGAAATCGTCCACTTTAGTACAGAAATGTGCCAAAGAATTCTGGGCGATTTGGGAGTTCAGTTCCTAATTGACTTGCAAGACTTGGCCGCCCCATTCAAGACTGATGAGAAATTATCCGAAGATTTTTTGAATGTTGTTCAGTATTTATGGCAAAGTATTGCTGACTCGTTGAGTGGGATGACCCCGAAGGTACCCAAATCAAATCCTGAGCTAATGAAAGACAACAAAGTCTGGATTGACTCGTTTTTGACAACCTTGGTTGGCAGAATCGACAGTCGGAGTATTCAACGGGAGGCTAGGGACATTGTTCTCCAATTTTATATCAAGAATATTGGTACGAAATTCAGTAGTTTTATCTTGATTTCACTATCAGTTTGCTGATTTTAATTTTGGTTTAATTTTATTTACGTACTAATATCTACAGATTACACTGCACTGTCCTGGGGTGACCAGTTCATTCAGGAAGGTGGTCTAGTCAAACTTCTCGAAGTGGCTTCTGAAGTTCCAGAATTTAGCATAGAGTCTGGCATGGATTTGACCACAAATACCAAGAATTTGGTTTCCGTCCTTCTCAATCGTGTCTACGAGAATATGTACTACGACAAAGCAAGAGAGAAATATGTTCAAACCGTAGACGAATTTACGAAGCAAGTTCTAAACTCAACTTTTTATTTCTTTCAAATTATATTTGCAATGCTTCCTCCTCGTCCTGGGTTTTCTAATTTGAATGGTATTTTTCACATTTTTAGAAATCTTCTGCTCGGCCCAGAGCTAGAAAGTAAAATCAGGGTAGTGACCGTCCTTACCACTTTGTTACTCGGACCCATGGATGTTGGAAACACATTTATTGGAAAGCAAGGAATTTTAGAAATGATTCTGGTCATGGCCAATTCTGAAGAATACATACAACAGGTGCTTTTCTTTTAACCAAACCAATAACAAGTTAGTCCTCAAAACATTGTTAACATTTTAATTCAAATTTTGTACCCAGAAAATTGCTGCTGAAGCTATTGTTGCCGCCGCATCCAAGAAGGACAAAGCTAGGGGAATAATACAAGACGGAATCGGAATTTTGAAGCGTTTGTATCAATCCAAAAACGACGACATCAAAGTTCGAGCCCTGGTCGGACTTTGTAAGCTTGGTAGTACGGGAGGAACTGATGCTTCTTGGAGACCATTTGCCGATGGTAACGACAACAATACAAATTATTCTGCAGGAGCTAATTCTGAACGCTTTGAGTAATTTTGACCCCTTGATTCGTCAAATAATAGGTTCAATGTTGAAGTTGGCCGAAGCTTGTCGCAAATATTTACTTAACCCAGGCAAAGATATTTCTATCCAACGGTGGGCTATTGAAGGGATTTCTTACTTGACTCTGGATGCTGATGTGAAGGAAGAGCTGATTATGGTAAGCAAGCAATTGTAGTTTCTTGAGTGCTTTTCTCGATTAACCTTGAAAATGCTATGGCTACAATTTGCTTTTTAATTCTTCAGGATAAAACTGCTCTCATGGCTCTGATGGATCTTTCAAAACATGCGACTAACATGGGAGACGTGCTCTACCCAATTATTACAACACTTGTCAACCTTCTAAACGCTTACGACAAACAAGAAGTCATCCCAGAATTAATCGAACTGGCCAAGTTTGCAAAGCACCACATCCCCGAAGAACATGAATTTGATGACAACGAATTTGTTGACAAACGAGCTGAGGTAATTTAAATGAGCTAAATGGATTCTTACAATCTCGCACTTCAAAATCACAATTTAGTTGCATATTTCGTCGTGGAATTTCAGATTTTGGTCCAGTACGGTGTTGGGTCTTGCCTAGTCAATTTAGCCAAAGCAACAGAGTCGGCAAATATTTTAGAGCTGATTGCCCGAATTATGAATGCTGTTTGTGAAAAGGAAGCCAACCGAGGTGCAATTGTTGCTCAGGGTGGAGCAAGGGAGTTGCTCAAAGTCTGGCAGAAAACTACCGACAAAGGTGAGCAAGAATTGTCTTTAAAAAGATTATTTACTTAAATTGAACTAAATTTTACTCGTGTTTTTAATCACGTTTAGGTAAAAAATTAGCGGCTCAAGCAATCGCTCGAATTGGTATCACTCAAGCACCCGCCGTCGCCTTTCCTGGCCAAAGAAGTTGTGAGGTGGTCAAACCGCTAGTGTCATTATTGCATGTCGAATGCTCTGGTCTACAAAATTTTGAAGCGCTTTTAGCACTTTGCAATTTGGCCGGAGACTCGGAAACCCTGAGGAAAAGAATTTGGGACGAAAAAGGATTTATGGCAATTGAACACTACATTTATGAGGACCACCAAATGTTGAAGAGGGCTGCAGTTCAGTGCCTTGTTAACATGTGCCTGCTCGAGAATGTCGCAAAAGTAAGGCTGAAGCTGAAAATTTAATAAATTTTGGTATTGTTGAAAAAAGCCAATTAAAAATTACCTATTCGTGACTAATTTGCAGCAATTTGAGTACGAAAACGACAGAGTCAAATACATGATGTTGCTCTGCTCCCCTCCCGAAGATTTGGGAGAGGATGACAAAGATGAAATTGAATTAATGAAGGCAGCTGCCTCGATCCTTGCAATTCTCACTGGAGGAAATCGAGTCATTTGTGGCAAAGTTCTAACGACCGTGAAAACGCCAATGGAAATATTGTTGTGGCTTGTGGCAAATCCTATCGTTGATCTTCAAATTCGTGGAGTAACAATCGTCTCTAATATTTTGGAAATTGATCGAGAATTTGCCGACCAAATCATGAGGTCTCCAGTTTTTGAGGTTAGTGCCAGAAAGCCAAGCCATAGCAGATTAATTTCGTTAATTAAGTTCAGTTTGTTTAATTTTGTATAAAAACATTCACTATAAAATCAGGTGCTTTTGGCGATGGCTCAATGTGAAATTCCAGAAAAGGACAGCCTTACTCCCGAGGAACTTAAAAAGAAGGTTGACGTCAAACAGCGAGTAGTGAGAGCCTTGAAGTATGCCGAGAACTGGGGATTGATTGAAAAAACTGCTTGAAAAGTTTTAATTATTGAGCCTGGATGATTGAAATGCAATTTTTGACAATACTAATTTAGAGTTTTTTTATTGTTGTGCACAAGTATTATTATTACTCCAAATTTCGAACTTTTGAATCCTGTTCAAACTGGTTGTTTTGATTTTAATTTAATACTTGACTTAAACTCAAATGTCCAGAAATTTCGACGGTCCGTTCTTCTGATTGAAACAATATAAAAATCATTGTTGACATTTTGAAATGCAAGCTTGTTTTAGAAAGTTGGCTAGTTTAGGCTGTTTGGTTAGCGATATTTACAAGAAAACACAAAACCGCCCAAAACAGTCTAGTTATTTGAACAAATAAGGAATGCTTGATTTAAAATTGACCAACGCATGTTGTGAGTTCATATTTTATGTATTGATGAATTATGAATAAATTTAAATCCATTGACACCGTGCTTTAATTGTGAGAATTTTGTTATTTATTTTTACTCAACAGCAGCAGCAGCACATCAGTATTGAAGTTTTGGTCATCGGAAAATAGAACCTGACCACGTTGAATTTATGTGCTGAAAATTACTAAAATTTAAGGATGGATTTCGGAGGCTAGATACCTGCCAAATTATAATAAATTTCTCTTCCACAGAATTTCATTGTTGCTATTTTGCGTTTCGCTATCAAAAAGTTAGGAATGCTTGCATATTGCATTACATGAACGTTCATTCCACTTTCTCAATTTACACATGCATAGCATAGACAGGCGAATTTTTGCATTTTCGTCGACCATGCAATTTTTTTTCCAAAACAGATAAGGTTGAGCTGAGCTCTTTCCAAGTTCGAGCCTCTGACGTCCTAACAATGTTTTTTTCAATTTTCACAATAAAATGAGCTTGTCCAAAAACTTATGAACAAACAAATATGCAAATTCGGTCCCTTTATAAATTTCTTAATCTCTAAAGATAACAAAAACTCAGGATGTGATTTCTGCATTGAAATTTGGCTGTCTTTTCACGGCTGCGGAAGTGCAACTTTCGTTATTTCAGAAATTGATCAAAGTCTGAAATTCAGATCAGACTCTTAATTTCTAAGGGATTTCATTGTTACAGTTGCTTTGCAATACAATTTGCTAATTCAAAATTTGAAATGCTTGAATGGACTGCAATGCGCAGACGATTGCGACTGATTCAGTGGTTATTTGCAACAATCCATCATTTTTATTGTCCATTCACATGCTTTATAAAAACCACAGATAAATAGGAAGGCAAGGAGGAGATTCAGGAGATATTACAGAAACCTTATAAACCCTAGGGATACTCTATGGAGGAAATTGAAAATTCTGAAATTCGGATCTGATGACTTTCTCCTCCATTATTGCAAAACTTGCCAACAATTCAAGCCGACGACGTCAACAGTAGGATCAGCTGCGAAATTGAACATTTCTGGGCACAACTGGACTGCGTTCAGCTATTTGCTAAAATAAATTTACCTGGCACTGCACGCCGATGCCATTGCATTGCCGTTGGCTTACAGGCAGCCGCCCAGGCAAAAATTGCGGAATTCATAGCACTTGTGCCTTGTGGTCGTCCGCTCCACAGAACTCATTCTTCGTCTCCGTTTGCCGAAACCAGTCCTTGTTGTCACTTGCATGCGTTCAAATTTCAAAATATTTCGAAAAATAGCGCATTTCTAAATTTTAACATTTTTCTAAAAATTCCAATTTCGAGAGCTTGAAATCAGCTTGCCATGGAATTTAGCGGTGATGGAGCTTTAGCTAGCGAAAATGAAGTTCAGGGTCAACCCGTCAAGCAAAAGTCAACAGTGCACGTGGCGGGCCCCGGGCCAACGGCGACCGTTCCAGTCGCAACAGCGGCCCAAAATGCTGCTGGAATTCAGTCGCAAAACATTGGTATGTATCTCCTACTTTTTTGTGCAATTTGGATCGTCTAAAAACTGCAATACATCCGATCTAAAATTGGCATTTTCATTTGTCATCATTTTGATGCTTCCTTCCACAAATTTTCTATGCTGGAATTTGCATATGGTGTTTGGCACTTTGTTTGTGCTGTCCAGAGAGTCCAGACTCAGCTTCAGCTCCAGCTCCAGGAATTCAAAGACAAAAGGCTAAACCAAGTTGCACTAAGGTAATGTTCACTTATGGCCCTGATGGGAAAAGTCCTTATCCAAGAGTACAAGTTGTTAAAATCACAAATCTGGAACACATGAAGAGCTCTAAAGTTTTTGCGGCCAAAATCTCCAGCGACATGTATGCAGCATATCTAGCGGATCGAGAAAAACGAAGACAGGAAGGGATGGCGAGAGAGGTAAGGGAGCAAGCCTAATTTGTAACGAATGGAAATTAAAGTTGTCCAGGTTTTTTAAAAATGCTTGGAAATTAAAGTTGTCCAGGTTTTTTAAAAATGCTTGGAAATTAAAGTTGTCCAGGTTTTTTAAAATTACTTGGAAATTAAAGTCCTCTGGCGATTCGTATTAATACCAAACCCAAGGGAGGAAAAGGCTGGTTTTCCAGCCAATATTTGTGTTCTTACTAACCATAACGATGCGAACGATTTTTTTTGCAATATTTAACAGTTCGTTTTTTTTATTTTAAGATAATTATAAATTCTTAGTTTCTTCAACAATGACAATAAATGCATTTGAAGCTTGGACGGACATAACAAATTAACAAAAGATAGCCAGACCAAAATACTGAAAATGCAAAGCCAACCTAACCTAAAATGTTTATTCGTCAATTTTTCAGAAACTCAGAGAAATGGCGATTCGCGAAATAATGCCACCGCCAGCGGAGGTGAAGCCCGAAACACCACCTACACCACCGCAGGCACCACCAACAATGAATATCGAGCGACCGGCTCCACGATCGTGGATGATTCCTGGCCCTTCACCTTCTTCAAGTCAAAGTCAAAACCGGTAACCTAGATCTAAGATATGAGTTTATTCAAGCAATAGGATTTTTTAAATTTTTTTGGATATTAATTTGAGTGAATTCCAGTCCTCTACTCGAATTCTTTTTTTTTTAATTTAGCAGGAACAACAGAAATTCAAAGAAAGTGGAAACACAAACCAAACCTGCTCAGAGCACTTTTGAGAAAAAGGAGAATCAGAATCCAGAGCCGCCAATGCCAGTATTGACACCCGCATTCCTTGAAGGATCAAAGACTTTGAATCAAGCCGTACAACAACGCAGCGATGGCAGGACTGACTTGCGTGGGGGCCCTGCGAAGAGTGCTGAACTCGTCACTAATCTGCCTTATAATGACGAAGAGCCTTACTCTTTTTCAGATGACATTTATGTGCCAGAGTGCCTCGACGATGTGAACAGTAAGCAATTTTCGATTTCCAGAGAGAATTCCCAGAGTTTTCCAGAAATTATTACAAGACAATATAGTGCCATTTTTGTATTCTCTTAGGTCCGTTTTATGATGTGTTCGACGACCCACTCCCTGAACTTCAGCTGGGACCAGAGGATTTTCTCTAGAAACTGGCGACAACCAACTAACATTGTGTGCTCCGAATTCCTTCAAAAGTTGAACTGAAACAAATTTCTGCAGCCAATTTATATTGTCGATGCATTGTGAGTGAATGTATTTTCTAATTTTTTCTAAAGTTCCAGTTTATGCCTAGTTACTTACATTACACTTTAATGTAGCTCCAAAATTATTTATTTCAAAATTTCAATGAAGAATGTTAGAATTTTTTCCTAAAGTAAAGCAAATAAAACAAATTTCTGAAAAGAACTGGTTGGAAACAGGTCGATTTTTAATTCGCTTTAGCGAATTGAAGTTAGGATTTGAAAAGTTTTTGCTAGTTTCGCAATTCGCAGTAGCCTTTTATTCCAAAAAATTGTGTTGTTGCTGCTCATTACACACAAATTGTCGATTTACTTACATATTACATAAATGTCAACTCAATCATTTATGACGTTTTGGAATGACATTGGTTCTAAAATATTGACTCCCATGAATATTTCCGGGAGGCGAATAGGCCGCTACGACGACTTGTCGAAATGTGTTCCCCTGATGTCCAATCGCAACTCCAACGCCCAGATCAGTCGTTGCTCGCCAAACGACTTGTGAAAATGTTGTTGTTCCAGGAATATTCCAATTATATTTGTTGATCTCAGAGTACCAATAGTTTACGGCTTGTCGAACAACTTCCAATGCTGAGGTTGGATTCTTTACTCCCGACTCCATGATTTGGAAAATATTTTTGTTGTAGGAAGGTGGACTTTCCCCCTGGGGGTAAACGTTCACGAAAGTGTTTTCTTGGATGAGCTTGTGAGCATAGGCCAGAGCTTCCCTGGAAAGCTGGTTCAAAAATTGACTTATTCCAGCACAGTCCCATAATATTGAATATTTCAAATTTCAATAATTGACCACGAATCTTACCTTATCGCTGAGACGGAGCGGCGGAGCGCCATGTTGGGATCGATAATTGTTGTGCAAATTCAATGCCAGGGTTTGATAATCTGGAAAAAGCAACAATGACTATGTACATGTTCGAAAATTCTTAACAAAATGCCAGTGGATTTCTGTTTACCAGTTTGTCCCCCCAGTTCAAAGCTATAAAATCGGACTGGTCCTCCGGCTTCCGAATTTTGAAGATTTTTCAAAGTCACCTCGTTAAATGGGAACTCTGAAGTTGCTGTGGGGAGATGATAATTTGGAAAAATAATCTTGGAGATCTCTTCAATGGAATCGATGGGCGGATTCGGTGAATTTGGTCTCGGTGCTGCGGAATTTAGATTTCGAGTGTGAATAAGAATTTCATGTTCAATTTCGATTTCGATTGGTGGCTGAGGTTGAGGACTTGGAGTTGGACTTGGACTCGGGCTCGAAATTGTAGTAGGACTTGTAGTTGTGGGACACCCTGCATTTGGTGAAGGTATTGGCATTGACAAAGTGGGACAAACCTGTACTGGGCAAGACGTTTTTGCAAGGGCTGCTGGACAAACTGGACACAACTTCGTGAGCGAAAATTCCTTCTGCAATACAAATTATCATAAACTTTCTAGATCGCGTGCGCGTGCGAACTTTTCCAAAAAATTTCGGCGAAAATCTCCCATTGATACCTCGATAACAACATCTTCCTCCGATTCTGCCTGAAAGTGGTTGAAAGCTGCCAAACCCTCCATTTGTTTTCGAATCCACTTGGTGTGATGATGGATTTTGGTAAACACTCCATAATTTTCGCAAAACGTCTCATTCCTCACATATCCATAACTGACGATACCCTGAAAATTTGTAACAATGAAAACATTCTCAACAATTAAAGCAGTTACAATTGAAAATAATGAAACTGGTGCAAACCTGTAAATAATATCTGGTGACTCCAGCCGTTTCTTTTCGAAAAACATAGCCACCACCGCTGTCACCTTTGCAAACAGAGAGCTCTAAAAAAATACCATTAAATTTGTCAATACAATTGTCATTATTGCCAAACATTGTTGCAAATTTGTCCGTTTTTACCATTCAAATACCCAGCACAAATCTGACTCTGATCCAAATGGTATTTTTGCCATTGGTAACACCCATCATCGTGGACGACAGGAAGTTTAGCTTGGCGAAGCGTTGGTGAAGGCTCGATAATTTTTCCCAGCTCATTCGTAAAACGTCCAAATCCAACGACCTTAAATTATCTTCAAATGGCATTTTGAAAATAACAGGGCATTTTTTTTATGGAAAAGAAAATCATGCATGCTAAAAAAATTAAAACAAATACTTCGCCCATAGATCCAACTTTGAGTTGTTGAGATGCCAAGTCATTGCTCGCACTGAGACAAACTGGTATCACGGTATTCGTGAGATGAATCAATCCTTGTAATTTTAAAATTCCAATATCGTTTTGGTGCAATTCACGCTCTCCAATGTAGTCTTCGTGGCAAATGACTTTTTGGACCTAGAATTGGCAACAATTAAATTCATCATTGTTGTATGTTATTTGGTCAACAATGGGGGGCAAATTGGGAGTCTACTGTAGGGGCTTACTGAGAACAGCTGAGCATTAAAATCATTCTTATTTGCCATGAGGTCACTCCGTTGACCTCCGAGCACAACTCTGAGTTGATTTGGATTGTAGGGCTTATCGAACTCGTCCAGCAAACAATGTGCAGCCGTAAGGATCACAAATCCTTCACCAAAACCATTAACTAACGTCCCACCGCATTGGTAAGTAAATTCTTTGTCTCTTGCAATAAATATTGTAGAGTGCCACGGCCATCTTTCAGCCGTTGTGCTCGATCCACCAATCACAAACTTTTCATTCTCAAGGCCAGGCGTGGCTCCACATTCTGGGGAAAAAAAGTGAATAGTTTTGGTTTGGCTATAAAACTTCTGAAGAATTCGAGTCAATTTCTGTATTGACTGTTAGAAATTCCAGCGAAGTTTCAAGAATAGATTTGCAAAATTTTTACTTACCCAATTGACAAGAATAAGTATAAAACTGCCCAAGCCCCATCCACTTGGAATTTTCATTGCATGTTAAGTTCCTTGCAGGTGATTCTTCAAAACCTTCAATTGCCGTGTAGAAATTGTCACAGACATAAGTGACTTCAGTTCCGACCGGGAGTTCTTTCTGGTAACAATTGACGATTTCTTCAGATTTTGGATTCCAGCATTTGACCTTGACGCCCTAAAAAAAAATTCCCAGAAAATTAATTATACGAATAGCAATTAGCTCACTCTGCAAACTCTGCTAAAGTCCTCCCAAGAAGAAATTTCTTACCATTCGTTGAATCAATCCCGGACACCCATCTCCAGCTCTTCCAATTCGGCAGAAATTTAGCACCAAAATTACCTTAAAAACTAAACCAAGTAAAGAATGAGACCCATTCTTGTTGGAATTTGCAAACATTTTGTCAAGTAGAGTTCACGGCACTGAAAGACTCCCTGAAGGTCGTGTTTGTGCATTGCATTCAATTTGTTTGCTTTGCTCGTAATTTGTAATGCAGCAGCAATGCAACAATACTAACAACGCAGAAGTCGAAAGGATTGAAAGAAATCCCAACTAATTACATATATTTATAATTAACTCGACTCTCCAATGATGTCAGACATCTTCACATTTCACACTCGCTTAGGCTACCCTATCAAACTCTCAATCAAAAAAGACAGACTCTCAGAAAAACTCAACTCAAGACAAGTGGTTCAAGACCAAGAACTGGTTTTTAGGTGTAAAAACACTTATATTAATTGAGAAATTGACGCCAAAAGTCTGAGCTACTAGCTGACAAAATCATCCATTCAATTTTTACTACCTTTGACGTCGTCGTCGGCAGGAGGATGAACAGGAATCTGAATCTGACGTTTCAGTTTCAGCTAGCTGTAGCTTAAGCTTGCTTGCCTAATTAGCATGCAATGCAAATGTTGTGATAAGCAGAGTGCATGAGTGCAAAAAGAAATTGCACAAAGTAGTTTGTTGGCAAATTAAGTAGTACCTAGTGTAATTTTTTCTTGTAAAAATAGGCAAGAATCCTTTACATCATCTTTTACGCATACGCAGATCGATATTCGATTCCTGCCAAACTGCCGGGGCATAAGAAATTTCTGGATACGAATCTCAAAATCCAAAGTGAAATGATCTGCCCAGACACACTTCGGCCATATTTTGCAGCTTAAGTTACAAAAATGGAAATGAACTACAACCAAGTCATCTCCTATCTCACCGAAAAACTTTGGCTCTGGATGGCTCGATTTCTGCGAATAACTTGTACATAAGCTGTGTCGAAATTGGACCAAAAAAATTAAACTCTTCTCAGCAAAACAATTTGTAACATCACAGAAATTCTGCACTTTATTTGGACAGATTTAGAATTTGAATATCACAAATTGTAAAAGAAACTAAAGAAACTTAGGTGACCTCGTCCCATTTGAATACATTTTTCTTTTTTAAGTCAGGAATTTGGCTGGCTCTGCAGAGTATAAATGTTCAAGGGGCTTTCTTTGGATTCATGAGAAGATCGTATTCTTTCAACTGCAATTGCAATGGTTAAATGTTATATTAACGGTTAAATATTTGTTAAATTAGGTTCAGAAAAAGACGTGAGCAATCTGTACCATTACCATTGCTTTGGTTTTGATAAAGTCAGCAGTGCGGTGTGTAAATTTGAAACGTTCATCGTAATTCTCTGGGTCCATGAATCCAGTCCCAGGTGGAAACCAACCATACCTTGAAAATTATTAAAAATATTCAAAGGATTCAAAAAAGAATCATAATTATTAGGACGAAATTGAAAGTTCCAAAATTTACCGATGGCCTTCTGTTTGTGGGCATCGATACTTTTGTTTTGGTGTATTGATAGCTTTCCAGTACGAGTCCTTAATGATTTCATAGCCAGGAATATCTTGCACGCAAATTTTTGGTGGACGCTCAGTTATTTTTAGTGTTGTAAAATCCACTGCAATATGTAAATTTAGGATAATTTGACGACTATATATTGCAAAAGTTTAGTGTGAGATTTTAAAGACTTACATGTTTTCCGAGTATAAGGATTAATCTGATAATTTGGAAAAAGTGAAAAATCTTTATTATTCCTTTTGTTTACTTCTGCGAAATAAACTAAGTCCAAAAATGGATCCTTAGTATTTTTTCCTTGTGCTCTAATCATTATCGTATCTCAAACTTCTAAAATTATTTTTCAAAATATGAGAATTTTTTGGAGGAAGGTCCTTAGAAATTATTGCAGTGGTATTGCAGTACTTTTTGTAATTATTTTTAAAAGCTAGGTCAAGTTTATGAGAAAAAACAAACGCGAAACTTGTTGGTTAATTTTGTCAAGGCAACAGAGATGAAGCAGTCCCCCGTCCACCTAGCCTACGCACTCCTCGTGTAATTCAAAATAATTGAAATTCACTGCACAAAATTAGTCGGATGCATAACTATTTTAAAAAAAAAGTACTTCGGGAATTTTTTATATGCTGGGCCTTCCACCCAACGCATGCCGAATCGGCATTGCCGATAGGAATTTACGAATGCATTGGATTATTGCATGCACGAAGTGCCATGCACGAAGTGCCATGCTACACAGTCTTCTCGTCTGGTCCGTCAGCACTCTAGCGGTCGCAATGTTTGACCAATTGATTTGACAATTTGCAAGGATGTTCGTTGGGCCCCAGTTCTTCATGGGACTCAGGGTCATCAACTTCAACCCCCCAGAAGGGGTAGATGTCTATTTAAACCAACACTACT
>JAQGCM010001665.1:0-14161 GCA_034699705.1 Hymenaphorura dentifera | reverse complement strand
GGTCAAAAAATCAACAAAAAATGAACCCCCTCTGATTAACATTGGCTTCAAAAATTCTTGTTTACTTTTCATGATTGGCATGAGATACTTCCCTCTAGTCAAATAGGGAAAAACTAGAGGCGACATTTCGTACTCTAAGCTCCCAAGTCTTTGACAGACTGCGCGAGAAGAGAACAATGCTGGCATATGGAGAAGAAGATTCACTGTTTTTGGTGTTGCCTCCAGAGGTAAAAAATTCAGCTTCCAATGCAAATATCGAACCGCAATTTTTCTTGAAAACTGTACTACGTCTTATCTTATCTAGATGGTGAACTACACGTTTCAATTTCTAACTCTTCCTGAAAAACAATTGACTCGACTTGTTTGCCGCCGTTGGGTTCACATTCTGAACACTTCACAAGTCCAAAATTTTTGCTTTCGCTACAATCCATTTCATTTGTGGGAAACGCCCAATGCCTTTGACTATGTTTGGAAAACTTGTGTCGAACTCGAAGGCCTGATCCTCAATCATGAAAGACGTCCATTTCCTCCCATGACTTGTTCCCGGAACAAATTTCCAGTCATTCGAAATGCATTTCTTGGGAATTCAAATCCTGGACACAATGTGACTACATTTTTGAAATATGGATGCCAAGATGCCAAGTTCCTCGAAATTCGTGAGTGGTCATTTGTGCACGTAGATTTGTATGCGATGTCTCGAGTTGTCCCTGAAATTAAATGGACAAATCTTCAAACATTGGAAACTGAAGAAGGGTCAACTCCAATCAAACGTTCTCATTGTGGTGTAACGAACTCATTGTTGTTTGGTAAAGGCTAGGAATTTATATTAATTGTTGTTTTTAGGGAAGTTTTCCAGACGGGGATTGCAAGGAGCACCAGAACCATAGACTTGTCCTCGCTGGTTTCCTGAAATTGGCAAGAATTCCTTACCTGAACAAATTCTCAATGACATTTGACACTTATATTCGCGAGTGGAGAGGTCAGATACTTGCGCAATCTTTCTACGATTTGTTTCTAGCAATGTATGATTTCGTCGCTCTCCACACCGACACACTCAAATGGCTTGTTGTCAAGTTGCGGAACTTACCCCCTAATATTCCGACTCTCACAATTTCAAGTCAAGTCCAAGAATTCTTGAGTCAGAATTTGAAGCTGGACACATTCGTGTTTAAGTCGATGATTGAACAAACTAATAATGAAGTGACAGATTCAAAATTGGGTGAGATACATATTTTTGCGTTGAGTAAAAATGCTTGTGCTCAATTTGTCGTTGTCAAATGTTCGTTGCTTGTGCAATTATTTTCAGTTTTGCCTTGCCTGATTGAGTCCAGCTTCATCTCCAAACTAGTCTGGAAGGCCGAATGGCGCTATTTCGCTTCCAAAGACCGCGAATTCAAGCAACTCGAGGAGGTGATTCAGAAACATCAGGCAACTCTTTGCGACTTGAACGTCAAATATTCCACTCTGAAATTGAAATGTTTGGATCATTGCACAAACTTAAAGAAATTGACTTTTGGACCGATCGTCGGAGATTTGAACGAGGAACAAGTACACTTGCCGAGCCTTCGAGAACTCGAAATGAATTGTGGAGACGCACCGCAGGATTTTTATTTTTGGATAATTCGAAGGAATCAGAGTACTTAGGCTCGAGATTGATGGTGAAGATTACAACATGGTGGCTGCTCTACAAACTCTGATGAGCTTGTCTACACTTTGTCAAATTTATGTGGATGAGTTGATGGACTATCAAGTTCGAGAATTTTGTGTGCTTACTCCAGAGTTGGAACAAATTACTCAAAAAACTCATCCCGAATGGCGTCCAAAAGAATTGGGTGGATTGATTCGAAGGAGAAACCGTTGGTTCTTTCAATTGTGCTATACTGACCCTTTTGATCCCTCGAATCAAGACTACCTTCCGGACGCTTTGTTTACTTATGGAAAACACTGAATCAAATCTGTTCTGTGTATCTTAACCGAGATACATTTTAGAGTTTAGTAAGAAATAATAACACCGGAAATATTCACGCAAAACCAATCTTGTAATAATTTATTTATTTTTTGGCAAATTATCCAAAAATCACATTCGTAGCAGCTTAGCACATTTTTGTCGCATAAAATTATGGTCTTAGTCTCATCCGCGTATTACAGATAACTTTGCTGTAGTTTTGCGGATCTCTGGCAATTATTGATGCTTTTCTGATTTTGGGTAAATCCGCCAAGTTGTAGAAGCAATGCAAGTCTGTCATGCCTGCCTGGTGTGGGTACAATCCGTCAAGCTCAATGAATTCCACGTTTTCAAGGCATGTCTTAATCCACTCACAATACTCTTCCAGTTTGTCGTGGTAATGCACATCGATATATTTTAGATTTGGAAAATGAATTTGGTGGTCTGCTGGTGGAATATTTCCAAGAAATCCATCAAATTTAAGGTGTTCCAATGAAATACAATTCTTCCAACTCAGGAACTCGAGGGATTCATGGTTTCGAACAATGATGTTCTCAAGTTTTGGTTGAGGGCGATTGTTGCGTTGCACTTTCCATATCAATTTTTTCATTGCAGTTGACTGAAGCAGGCACGGCAGGACTGTGTAGAATTTTTGAAAAAGTTTATTAAATCATTCAAAAGGCAAAAAATTTAAAGTTACGAACTCAGTTCCAAAGACTTTGGCCAATAGACAGTTACTTCGAAGGATTCCAATTGTAGATTCAGACTTAGAGAATTCTGGACTGCTTTCGGGACAATCAGCCGTGGAACATGAAGTGGCATAAATTTCAAGTCAAACCTCAAAGATTTCAGTGTACCAAAGTGACGGCCAATGAAGCCGTAAGTTTCGCAAAATAGATTCAAAAGATTCTCGGGACAGGTGGTCCCGGACATAACTGCAAAGTTTTTGAGTTGGGAAAGATTCACACGTCGAAGAAACTTGGCGACCGCTGAAATATGGCGTCGTTCATTTCCAATATCACAAAAATCCGTCTCGAACCACGGTGCCTGATGTTGCTGCCGATACTGCCGAATTATCTAAGTTATTAGTATTGGGTTGTTAATAATGTTTGATATTATTGCAAAAATTTTGCAAAATGAATACTTCGATTTCCAGTGACGAAAGATGCTCAAAATTGATTTTTGGAACCAGGAATGAAATTGTGAAGACGTCAACATTTTCAAAAGCGAATGAATCGATTTTCAGAGTTTTGACAAACTTGCATCCGTAGTTGAAAAACTGGACAATATTTTGCCCAGAGTTTCCTCTTCCGAGCGTCGCGTTAAGAACTCTTGGAAATTCATTACCAAAATAAGACAGCGGAGTATAAAATTTAGAAATATTGCAAAACATTTCAAATTTCTGCAATTCTTGTCCAGAATCCCAAATATATTTGAGTGAATCGTCTTCAATTTTGGTTTTCGTATCTGCCCGAGATTTCCAACTGGGAGTAAGAATTCGAAGTGCTTGCGAATACCATTCATCATTGACTATGTGCCAACGGCGATGATTTGAACGCAAATTTTTGAATATTCTGATAAACTCAAATTCGCACTGTTCCGGAATTCCAATGCTGGCTTTGAAAATGTAATTGTGGCATTCTGGAGCGTCTAGGACTAGGCGAAAATTGTTACAAACTACACGGGCGACTTTCTTCTCTGTGAACGTCAAAAATTGGAAAATGTGGTCCAGCGCCTAGTGCCAAAAGGGAAAAATAAAATGAAGGATAAGTTCGCACAAAACTTTTGTTGAGAATTTGAATAAATAATTTGTGATTTGCTAGATTTAGTACATCAGGAGGTAAATTTTGAACGGAAGATTTTGTTCCTGCAGCCATTTGGGAAATTTTGATTAGATAAATAAAAACAACTTTAGAATTCACACATTTAGACACCAAGTAGTACGAAAACGAATGCAAATGATAAATCTACAAATACAAAATTCAATTTATTGCTTTGACGTAAAAATACTTTTGGTACCACAACATCCAAATAAAATTGTGTAGTCATGGTCACTTTATAAGTAAGTATTCCAAATCTCACAAAATTCTGTACTAAAATTTTATCGACCATTGGTTTTGAATCCAGTAAAACAAATCTTCAAGGATTAACTGAACTTGAGCCTACTGCAATGCAAATGTTTGTTCTGTCTGCATTTTGCATTTCGACAAACGGATTCCGAGCCAAATAATGCGTGATGGGCAAAATGTTGTCGAAATTAATAAGATGCATTTCAAAAAACAAACTTTAAAAATTTTCAAGTTGTACTATTTGGTTTTAATTTTCAAAACGAAATCTTAATTACAAGAAAGAAAATACGTATAATTGAAAAGTAATATTACAAGAAGCAGACATGTGATGACAAACGAAACATCCCAAGTTTAGTCATTGTTGATGCAAACCGCGACGCCTCGCACGGTCGGCTCTGTGATCAAATACGAATGCGTTGTGTCAAAAATTTTGACAATCGGTGGTTGTACACAGAACTGAAAAATTAGAAAAGAGAAATTCAAACAATTAAAAATGATTGTTGGATAGTCTTGTGTGAAATTAGGTCGAATTCAAATCGACAGACTGCATGCATTGTTGGATTTGTTGATCTTTACCTCTTCAACGCCCCAATAATGTGTGGAATCATAGACGATCAGATTTTGAGTTGTTTTGACGAGAATAACTTTGCCCTCTAATTTACTTTTGGGGAAGTAGTCATCAAATATTTTCATTATGCCCATCCCTCTTCCAGAAATCATGCCTTGCATCGAGTCCATGTCAATTTTCTCATCAAATATTTTTGACAAGATCTCGACAACTTTTTCCATTCGTTTCTCAAAATTCGGTTCTTTTCTCAAGGCTCTCTCAATCTGCAATGTCACCAACACAATTTAGTCATGAATTAGAATTCGCAACAACAAAAAATCATTAAAAGGAATTTGGCAGTACTTCGCCATTTTGCGGTGAAATATTTCACTATTTGCAGAATTTGTACTACATTAATGAATGGAATTTGACTTTACAAAATACTCACATCGTAACGGTCCAACCCAAAGACTTGGTTCATCATCATGATGCAAATGTCCGTTTCATCCAAGTTGCTTCTGTCCACTCCAAAATTCTCATCCAAGATAGCCCTCAATCGTGCCGGGCTCATGTCCAGAAGAACTAATTTGGTGATCTGAAAATGTACGTAGAACGGAGGATAAAATTCTGAATTTTCTAAAATTTGCAACCAATTGAAAATTTATATTCTGTGTATTTTCTTGACCTCTCCAAGTTTCTCCAGTCTCAAGGCAAGTTCGATTCCGACGAACACTCCAGCTGAGTATCCAATGATAGTGTATGGCCCTTCTGGCTCTGTTTCTTTAATTTTCTGGAAATGAAGCAAAAGAATATAATTGAAATTTCAACTAATTTTCGAAAATTGGGTTGGACAAGTTTCAAGTCGACTTACATCGAAATAGTATTTTTCCATGAGTGCAATATCGTCTTGTGGGATATCCGTAGCCATTTGCATGGTGTAAGCTGGCAAATTTAACAAACTTCCCAAAAGTTTCAGAACTTCTGGCCCTTCAACCGAATTGATAACAAATATGGTGCCCTGCGACGGACGTAGCATTCCTTCGGCCTTCAATTTCATTCGTTCTTCCGCCAACTCATTCATAGGGTAAACGCATTGATTGAAAGTGAATCGGCCGCGACTCAACGTTTTGATGAAATTGAGTTGAAATAGACCAGCAGTGGCTGCCTGAGGTTTCATGGCTGGCGTCGCAATTTTGTTGCCGGAGTTGTTGGACACCATTTCTTCCAGCTGCTTGAGGCTAGCGCTTCGAATCTCAATCGCCGAAAGAGTCAAGTTGAAATCTTGCTCTAAAATCGTTCGCACCTCCATGGACATGACAGAGTCCATGCCCAACTCGGTGAGTTTCGCATTTGGGTTCAACTTTCGATTGCTCGTGTGTCCAAGAATGCGGGCCACGTGGTCCATGATTCCGAGACTGCTCGACCCTGGACCAGCAGATGCCCCAGACCGGGCCTCAACTGTTCTCCGGGACATGATGACTGGCGTTGGATAAAGGAGCAACATGTCCAGAACTCTGAGAGCAGAAGAAATACTCTGGACTCCAGAGCCGTGGAAATTGATCGTGTTGAAATCGGCGTTGTAGCCGTCGTGCCAAGCTCCGACTTCTCCAATTGGTCCCCACTGAATGGCCTTTCCAGGAAGTCCTTCGGAACACCTCTTTTCGATGACTCGTTCGATGGCAGAGTTTGCCTGTCCGTAATTCATCTGACCGTCAAAGCCAAGCCCAGCAGCAATGCTGGAAAAAACGACAAAATGATCCAACTCTGGACACATTTGGCGTGTTAGTTGGTCAATGTTTTTGGTCAGCGTTATCTTTGGGCCCAACACAGCCGCAAATTTTTCCTCGGTTTGAAATTTCATGAGTCCAACGTGTAGGTGCATGGCGAGGTTAAAGAATCCTCCAAGCGGGCCAAGTTTTTCGGCTTCTTCGACCAGAAGTTTCGCATTGGCGAAAACCGTCGCGTCCACTTTCATAATTTTGACGGTTACGCCTTGTTTCTCCCATAAGCGAATATATTCGGCTTGGTAAGCATTGCTGATTCCGGATCTCATCGTGATGACGAAGTTTCTCGCGTATCTGACGGTCATCCAGTTAATGAATTCCAGTCCAATTCCGCCCAACCCGCCAATGATAATGTAAGATTTATTTGGGCAGAAATAGACGTGCGGAGAGGCAGGAATCAATCCCTGATTTTCAAAAGTCAGCAGTACCTTTCCGATGTGTCGACCTTGGGCCAAGAATCGAAAGGCTGGCTCGACGTGTTCTTGCTGGAAAGCTCTGTAGGGCAAAGGTACTATCGTCCCCGAGTCAAGACCGTTCTGGAACAATTTCTTCAATTGAGCTCGGACGCCTGGAGTTGAATCCCAGAG
Source organism: Hymenaphorura dentifera (assembly GCA_034699705.1). Lineage (NCBI taxonomy): Eukaryota > Metazoa > Arthropoda > Collembola > Poduromorpha > Onychiuridae > Hymenaphorura > Hymenaphorura dentifera. The sequence goes on along the minus strand of JAQGCM010001665.1, from coordinate 7,229 downwards.
AGAGTCCAGCATGACTCCGTGATAACTTGCATCTTTGAGGAACAGCTTCATTCCGAGTGCTTTGTCGGCGACCAAGTCAACTTTGCCGATTTCTAGGAAACGACCGTGGCGGGCTAAGCAGCGGACGGATGCTTCAAGTTTGTCGCCTGACAATGAGTTGAGAACAACGTCAACTCCGCGTCCATTTGTTTGTTCGCGGACCATAGCTTCGAAGCTGGTGTCTCGCGAAAATCCAATGTGAGATTCTGGAATCTAAAAAAATCGTTTATACATAGTCAACTCTTGCCATTTTCGATGACTGCATGCATTTTAGAAATGAAACCCACCTGTGGGAATGTCTGTCTGAGAAAAGCAACCTTCTCTCTCGACCCTACGGTTGTAAAAATTTCGCAATTTTTGCTCAATGCGATATGAATTGCTGCCAAACCAACTCCTCCAGCACCCGCATGAATCAATATGCTTTCTCCTGCCTGAATCTGTCCTCTCATCTCCAGAGCTAGCAACACCTAAATCAGAACAGTCCATTGTTACTAATCTTGCTCAGGACTCATTCGCGAATATTTCAAAACATTTTCGTAAACGCTCAGCTTACTGTCGAAAAAACCACCGGAACGGTCGTTGCATCTTCGAAACTCCAAGTCTCTGGAATTTTCCAAACCCAATCGAGATTGGCGAGCACATTAGTAGCAAGAGATTGTCCTTCCGAAAATCCGAAAACTTTCTCCCCTTTGGAGGTAACCCCAGCAAATTCAAGGCCAAGCGGACTCTCCATGTTGTAGGGAAGATGCGTTCTCTTTTCAGGCTGCAGATTTCCGGTCGCCAGCATAACGTCTTTGAAGTTCAAAGCGGCGGCAAAAACTTTGACACAAACGTAGCCTTCGACTGGAGGAAACCGCTCGAAAGGGCACCCTTGGACCCAGCAAAACGATGACAAATCACCGACACTATTCATTCCCAGAAATACGTTCTCAGTCGGCATTGAGACCGAGAGAGACGGAAGTGGGGCATGGATGTAAGAACCGATCTTTCCGTTCACGTCCACAACGGTCATTGCCAAGTCACGCCTGAGAATCTCATCCAAAAGGTCACTCGGGTCGTCAAAGTTTAGAGGAATTTCTTTTCTGGTAAAGATTGAGCGGATTTTTTGGCAAAATGGGTCTTTTCTTATGCAAATCGAAAGGCCCATAATTCCAGAGTCTTCTTCTTCGGTTCCGTTCGAAACTAAGTAGATGAGGGGCAGAGGTTGTTTTTCGACAGTGAGTTCCTCCTGGCGGATGAGAATGTCTTTGAGTTCTGTGACCCAACTCAACTTTTGACTGTGGATGTGAACCACTTTGATGCTGTCCAAGTCGTGTTTCATGTCCTTTGAAAAAAATTTATTTTAGCTGTGGATGCATGTGTGCGAAATATTTGCAAATTAAGCTTTATGTACCTTTCGGGCCAAAAAATAGTCGTGAGTCGGAGTTCTTCTGTGAACAATTAGACTGTACTTGAGACCCAATTTCTCCATGACTCGTTTTCGACTCATGGCTCCGGTCTCAAATTTCGAAAGGAGAAATCCTCCTTTCCGAACATAGTCGAGTGCAATGTGGAGAAACATGTGATTGTCGATAATGAGCAGGTCATACCGGGCCTCCAACATGTCCAAGTCTCGACTGATTGTCTCGATGGCCATCAGGTTCACGTTGACTTGGGCATATTTATCAATCCACTCTGCTTTGCACTGGTCACTGTACAGGCAGTAGTTGATCTAGAAATTTTACAAAGTTTGCAAAGAAATTTATCATATGATTCTCATTCGCAGAGTCGAAACGAAATTCGAAAATGATTTTCGAATAAAAACTCACGTCGGCCATTGCGAAATCTTCACGGATAAGTTTGCTTATTTGGAAGGTGTCGGTGACTTCAGGGGTTTGTGAAAACTCAATAATCTCTGGAATTGAGGTGACGAGACTGCTCTTGATGTTTTCCATGATGATCGTTACGCATTGAATGATTGGCTCAACGTATGGTTTGGTAGGGTCTGCTAGAGTCTTGCCGTCGATGGGGTCACCATTTTCGTCATCGAAATAAGGACAGAAAACGTATGGCGATAAGGCTGGGTCAGGTTCACGGCTTTTGGTTGATGCAACTGGAGTTGTTTGAAATCCGCAAATTTCAACGCCACGACATCTGATCGCGTCCATGTTCTTGTTGAGACAGGCAAATACACCTACGGTAATTGTAAATTTGGAGTCATTTAAGATTTAAGTTTCGCAATACATATATTTGCATTAAAACGTTTGCAAAATTTGGTGTAAATTACCTTCATCCTTAACGACAGTCGAGTTGTTCTCAATAAATTCCAAGAACTTCTGAGGTGAAATAACCATTTTGTTAATTGCTGTTGGGAGCTCCGTTTGTAGGCTCCTGTCTCCAAAAATTCCAAGCCCCATTTGCAAGCAAGTGTCCAGAAACGATACCCAATTCTCATGCCACTCCAGCCGGTGATATTTTCCTGAAAATAAAAGTAGTCAGAATTTTTTTGTCCACGAGCAAAGTGATGGGAAATTTTGAGAACATACCAGTTGAATCCCTATTCTTGATGCCTTTGAAAATTCCAGTGTACTCATAGCCAGAGAACCGAAGTTGTCTGTAGATATCAGCTGCTATGAAAGGTATGTCATGGTTTTCGTTTTGACTTTCGTCTATAGCAATTTTTTGCTCAAGTTGTGTAAAGTCTTCTTCAGACATCAAATTTTCATCACGGTCTTTTTCGGGGCTTCGAATCGTTCCGGACGCAACGACTCCACCACCCTCTTTGACCTCGAAATGTCCAGTAAAGTCCGAAATGGTGATGCGAAATTCAAATTTTCCTAATTAAAAATTTTGATTGCAACAATTAGAAATCCTTGTTTGTGGTAATGTTTACAAAATTCCGAAAACTGTGACCGAAAACTAACCAGTTTCTCTCAAAACGGTCACGCGACTAAATCGAATATTTTCAAACACGACCGGAAACTTTTCAAAGCTTGACTGATGCATTTGAGCAAAACTTTTCCAAACTAGCAAAAGGTAACCAGTGGCTGGATAAAGTGTGCGCCCTTGTAGCTGATGACCAAATAGGTATTTGTCTTCACTTTTGTTCAAGTCAACTTCAAAAACGTTCTCCAGGAATTCGCCATTCTGAAAATATTTGACGTAAAAATTTCAAATTCAATATTTTTTAAGTTTGGTATTTTTCGAAGAGCGCACCTTTCCGTAGATTGGAACATCCCAACTAGTCTCGTGGTCCCAAGTGATGAGTGGGCTGATCATAGGCGTGCCGAGCGGCACTGGGTACTGTGGCTCTCCATACAATTTCGTCACGTCCAGCTCGACTTGAGCCAAGTACATTTGTCCAAGAGCCTGGAGAAAATCTAGGAGCCCATTTTTCGAGTCTCTGGTCTGGACAGCAATTACGATGGCTGAGGGGGCTGCCCTTTTGATGAGCCCTCTGAGCAAACCGCTCGGCCCAATTTCAACAATGGTCGCATTCGCCGGGATTTCTTTCAGTGCATCGAAAAAAAGTACGGGTGACCTGAAATTATTGTTGAAATATTCTGGAGAAGCCGTGAGTGCATCTTTGGTGCCCCAATCCTTCTTCGGCACAGAAGTGCTAACCCATTTCTTTGACCTGACCTGCGGATCTTTGACCAATTTCCGCAGCGAAGTCAGAAACGTTTTTGAAGCTTCCTCTATGTAAGGAGAGTGGAAAGCGACTCCGCAAGAATTGACTTCTTTCGCAATTCGCTTCTCCTTTTTGACTTGGGCCACGTAAGTTGCGAGCAGTTCTTTGGGGCCAGAGACGGTCACTGAATCTTGGCCGTTGTGACAAGCCGGGTAGATTCCTTCTGGACAAGTTTTCGACACGTGTTCCCAAGAGTCACCAACGACGGCCATTCCATGAGTTCCTCCAGTAATATTTTTAAATGAATTTCCTCTCAAGTAGGCGCAAGTAATTGTTTCTTCTGCTGAGACACAACCGTCGACGTAAGCGCAAAGCATTTCTCCAGCAGAGTGTCCAATAAATCCACGGGGACGAACGCCGATGTTGGCAAGTACGTCCACAATGCCAATTTGAATTGCTGCGATTGAAACAAAGCAAGTCGTGGGGTCTTCGGCCATGTCGGTCCTATTCAAGACCTCTTTGAGGTCATATCTAAAGCCTTTCATGAGAGTTGCGGCTGAAGTTTCAATTGACTTTGCAAATGTTGGGATTTGCATCAAATCTTTGCCCATTCCAGCCCATTGACTACCAATTCCATTGAAAACGAACCAGAGCCCTGGCTGTAAATTTTCAATTGGTTGGACTCGGGTCAAGTTTGCACCGGGGAGTGAAAATCCACGGAACATGTGGTTCGGAATGTGGCCATTGTAGCTTTCGTTGACCAGATTGTACATGTTTACGTCATTTGTCTTTTCGATCTGAAAAGAATTGAAAAATTTGTTTACACTAAGAGATATGATATTTGCATGGCATTTCTCTCCCACTCCCTAAAATATTTTCATTGGATTTTTTAGGAATTTCAAGCATTTCGCTCCAGAAATTAAATATTTCGTTTGAGAGGTTTGTTTCATTTATATCATCAGGGATGCGGATCGCGAAAGTACTTAGTATTTTGTTAGAAAAGCAGAGAAGGGTGACAATTGTTGACTTGTTGTAAATTCAATCAATCTGTTATGTAGTTTTTGTCTTGTCTACGTTGAACTATGCTAGCTCTGTAAATATACATACTCCTTTTTTTTCTTTTTATCTTACCACGAACTATGTGAACCGGTATTGGAAACAATGTGTTTATCATATTATGTATCAGCTTCACAATAATAAAATGTTGAATTGAATTGCATGACTTCCGGTCGCTTGGCCTAATAGGATTTTTGGTCCATTTCATTTGTTGAATATTCGGCCACACAAATGGTAGTTGGTAAATAAGAATGTGGAAATACTAACCTGTTCTAGAGCCGAATTGAGCCCTTGCTCTGTTCTCCCAGACATTCTGATCAATTGTGGAAGTTCAGCCGAATGTCCATTTTGTTCGCCATTTTGGATTCGGATAGAGTTTTCATGTGGTTTGAGAACTACATGGGTGTTGACTCCACCAAATCCAAAAGAATTCAAAGCAATCAGCCCCGACTCCAATTTTGTGTTTTGGTCAACAATCTGCAAACAGAAAATGAGCCATTTTTTAAAGAAAATCTCCAAACCAAATGACTCTGACTTTTTAGATCTTGACTCTTGACCTCACCTTGACCTTGCCATTTCGCAGCCCCTTCATGCTATAGTGGCCCTGATGAAAATGCAAATTAGCAGGAATAACCCCTTCCTGCAAAGCAATGACCAATTTCGCAATTCCACAAAGACCGCTGGCTCCCTCAGAATGACCCATATTGCTTTTGACACTTCCCAAGTAGAGAGGAGTCTTACGATTAGATCCAGAGGTAAACGTTTGAGCCAGTGACATAAATTCTTGGGGGTCACCGGCAGCCGTACCAGTCCCATGAGACTCGACATAGGTCACTTTAGACTTGTCAATTCCAGACTCTGCGTAAACTTCACGAAGCAATTCTTGTTGGACGGCCGAAGAAGGGTACGTGATACCGTCATCTTTGAATCCGTCAGTGTTCGTTTTGACGTGGAGAACGGTGGCGTAAATTCTTTTGGCTGCACTTTTCTTTTGAAGGTAAATTGTTGCGACAGCTTCAGAGCGAACGTAGCCGTTTCCTGGAATTTTAAGTGAACTCAGGTGAGTCGAATTTCGAGGAAATTGGAAAACCAAGGGAAAACAGTTCAAATATAATTTTGTGAGCTCGATATTTCCTTGGCCTAACTCCTAAGCACAACGCAGAACGCAGAGCAGGGGAAACTATTTGATTTTTTAAACATTAGGCCTTGGTGAAAGTTAATTTAGAACAAAAATTTCATGCTAGATCTTTATTTGACGATTTATTCGTCAATTCTGCCTAAAAATGATAATAGAATGATCTCTTGAACTCATTTCGTAAAATTATTCGTGACTTTGTCAGCTTTCAATGCTGAAATTGTAAAATTGAATTTTTCGATAACCAGAACTGGGGAAACCTAAAAAAATCCATTAGAAAACTTAAAACACAGAAAACGTCAACTTTCTTTAGTGAAAAACACTAAACTCAACTCGTCCGCAACCTTCATTTCGAAGCTTAATTTTTTTAAAAATAATTTGAGCAATTGATTCATGTCATTTATGCGCAACAAACCTGAAGAGTCAAATGATTTACAAGCCGAGTCCGGAGCCAACATTCCCAATTTATCAAATTGCATAGTTGTATGCGGGGTCAAAATGAGAGTTGAGGCGGTAACAATGGCAGCATCACATTTTCCAGCCCTCATGGACGACACGGCAGCCTCAAGTGCAACAATGCTCGTTGAACAAGCAGTGTCATAGGCACAACTTGGACCATTGAAGTCAAAAGCATACGAGACACGATTTGCAAACATGGAGTGAGTACATCCCGTCATTGTTGGCCCTTCGACTTTCGACGCTTGAGCATTCCATAAAATGTTTGCCTCACTTCCGCAAACTCCAAGGAAAACTCCAGTTCGAGATTCTCTTTCGTTGGTTGGATTTACTCCTGGAAAATAAATTGCTTTTGAGGAATCATGATAATAACAAAAACCCACCTGGACAAAAACCTGATTTGCGTAATTAAGCTAATACGATACGATAATTGAATTCCCATGAACAACTAGCTCTGCGCACGTTGACCAATTAAAATATTTCACCACAGCACCAATTTTCTATGTATGTAACATTGAAATAATACGAAAATTTCACAGCCTGTTCCATTCCCTATGTCAAATTCTATGCTAGAAAATATTTGAATTTTCAGTTTTATGCCGCGGCATTATATTTTCTTTTCTGTTAGTTTCTGAAGCGTACTTTGGACGTTTCAGTGTAGTAGTAGAGCTCGAGCCGAGAACACGAGAGAAAATCTGAGCTGACATTTTGTTTTTCTGCCTAATTTTGTTGAGCTACTCACTCAATGTAATAAAAAGTTAAATTTTGGTTAAAGTTAACCCCGGCTTTCTTGCATTTCCTATTCTTGATTGAGTGATCCTTTTATTCGTTGTTGCGGAGAATCGGTTAGATCTTCGAGCCACAACATTTATGGTGACCCCGACGTGATCACTCAACTGAAGATGGACCGTTTGAAGAAAGCCCGAGGACCGG
>JAQGCM010001664.1:0-14162 GCA_034699705.1 Hymenaphorura dentifera | reverse complement strand
TGGGGACCCCAAAGAGTGTAGAAAAAATTATGTCATGCCTGAACGTGAGCGACATGTCGCGAACATCCCTCGTGAGTACATTTGAATTATCAAATCTCTTCAAATCTGAAATAAATCATCGAAATGCTGCGAAATTTTAGTGAGCACAGCTGCGTGCGACTGTTTAATTCCGGATCTCTAGCTCAGTCGATTCAGCTGCCAATTAATTTCTCCTAAGTTTTTTAATCTTGTAGAAAATTCAATCTACTGTACACGATTCTTTTTGCGAATAACAAGTCTGAAAGTCAAATGCAAATTATCTATAGAAAAACATTTCAAAAGACCTCATGTATTCATTTGTTTGTTATGATTTGTTCTGGAGCTCAAATAGACGCAATTTCGGCTTAACTCCAAATGCCTGAATGCCCAATTCCAACTAATTGTTTAGGAAGATGATGTGAAAAATTCAACAAAACAAAAAAAAATTATTGCTTGGCAAGAACTTTGCTAATAAAGCAAAACGAATGCAAACTGCTTATCTTTCTTAATATAAAATTTAAATTATGACTAAAAATGCCGTTGCCCTTGCTTGCAAACAGCATTTATACTCGCCGCACTCTCCTCTCCACGACGTTCTACCTGCATGCATGAAATAAATCCTCAGAATTACCAGTTGTTGGACTAAACTAAGACTGATTTGCTTAATAAATTAAGCACTCATTTAATACGTACAAACATCTCACTCATAAAGTGCAACACTTTAGCCCTCAACACTAATTAACTGTGCGGCCTGCTCTGCACCACTCGGAATTTATCTATAATGTAATGTATGGAATAACGTGAGTTTTTACACGTTGAGCGCCACACCTTGCATCACACGCTTTTTTTGGGCCACGAAAAGTTGTCTTCTTCAAGGTTTCCAAGATAATTGTAAATTTGTAAATAGTCAGACTCGTTATTTGTTCTGTTTGAGCTCAAAAACAGCAACATTCTAATCACTTAATTACAATAAATTATTACGCTCAAAATGAAAGAAGATTTGCATCGCGTCGCATCAATTTGTGCTCTTCGCAAAAATTTACAGTTTAGTCAGTTTAGCTGAACGCAACCATTCAGCTCAGTGCACTTCAAGCAAATTGCAACAACCGCAGCTCTCTACATTCAATACGATGACGACAACAAATTTTGTAAGAAAGCCAGCAATTTTAATGTGAATTTCGTCCAAAAAATTAATTGTTTTATTAGCTACACTAAAAAATCAAATATTCGCTTCTGCAGATTTTTGCTGCTCTCCTTGCAGTAGTACTTGCGCTGAGCATCTCTTCATCAATCGCCCTCCCAGTTCAAGAAACACCAAAGACGCCTCCAGTTGTTGCCGTCAAAGAAATTTTTGAAACTGAGTCTCGTGGAGTATTCTTTTGGGAACTTGAAAATTCGGATGGGAGTAAATCTTCTCAACGCGGCTATTTGAAAAATCCTGGAGCAAAAGACGAAGTTCAAGTTATCGAAGGCTCATTTTCTTACTACTGGAATGGGGAACTTGTGACCACGAATTACATTGCGGACGAAAACGGCTACAAACCTGTGGGAGCACATCTTCCAAAGTAGGAGATTTGGCTGAAAATTAATAAAGTTGAACAATCAACAAAAAAATTGCAAAATTAAATTAGACCAATGGCAAAAAAATAGTGTAATTTTTTTTTAAATGTATTAATCAAATTTAAGTGTTAAGAAATTCTCAAAACTACTGGTTTAACTGTGAGTCTAAGCTTTATGTATGTACTGCTGAGCAGTTATAGCCCAATAAATTACGTAGAATCTATAAGAAGCGCCAAATGTTGAAACCAAATCGTGCTTAAAAATTCTACACTTCAATAAATTCCATTTGTCGAAATGTACAGACTGAGATTGCATCAGTTTTTTGATATTACGGATTACATAGAATTATCAAACATGTTTGAGCCAAAATTTGACCATTGAGACGTTTTTTGGGAACTTCATATTTAACGAAAGGACTTAAAAATTTGGATAAAGCATGACTCGATAACCTCGGATTTTGTAGCTATCGTTGCGACCCAGACTATTGGTATATGTTCAGACCGAAGTTTGTTTGTAGTTAGTTACTAATCCATTAACAAACATTTTTAAATGCTTTCGACTGCGGTAATTCACCAGAAATTTAAAATAAGAATGAAACCGAGCAAATAAGCCTTGGTCGGGCACCATGCTTACACGTCCTATTCCTGAGCTAACCGGAACATGTGTTTTATAACCACAATCAGCACTAGCAATAAGTCAGTGGCTCGACGATGCCTTTCAAGTATAAAAAATAGAAATTTTCGTTAGAGATTCTAACGTAAACACAAAAATGCTGCTATTTCTTAGAATTTACATGAAAGCCAGATTCGAAAGCTTTGAATCTAATTTCGAGGAAATTCCGACAGTTGGTACATTTCCAGTCGAAATTCTCAGCATATGTGGTTTTGTAAAAATGAAAGGAGTGAAAAATGTACTGGGATTTTTAAAAAGAAATCCTCGAACAGTTGTGCAAATAAATCCTTCACAATAGTCGAATTCTTTGCAAATTTTCCAAGAAGTTCCACGCCTACAATGACCAGAATAGGTATAAAAGCTGAGTTGGATTTCGTTTAATTTAGTTAATCTTGTCAACTCATCCTGATTACAAATTTTTCCTACTCCAATAGTCCCTAAAATGATAGTCTCTATCCTCTTGACGGCACTAATAGCAGCCTCTACTTCAACTACGGCAGGTTTGTCAAATTAGCATTTCTATTAATTAACACCAGACATCTAAATTAATTTGGAAATTTGAAAATATTATTCAACAGCATTCGAATCACCAGGCTTCGTTCAAAGCATTGATGAGTGCGGCGGAGTTCTGGACGGATTGGCTGGAGCCATCAACTACAAAGTTGGCAAACCCTACGATCACGCTTACCGAGAAAACTGTATCTGGACAATTCGGACCGAACTCAAGGGCACAATACAACTCGAGCTCATCGAAGACGGGTTTAGCGACAGCTATTACCCAATTATCCAAGTTTCAACACTGCGACAAAGATTTGTTCGTCAAGAAAACGTCCTAACTTTGCGTAAAGGAGATAGGAAAGTTTACAACGTTTCTGGCCCTTTGATTTATGTCCAGTTTGTAACCCGAGGAGACCTTCATTACCCGGGGACAGGGTTCTCGCTAGTATTTCGCGGTATCGGTAGAGACATATCTGGACCAATTGCTAATAGAAATTATACCTATGGATTCAAATTTGAGAAAAGTTGCGAAGCCGAGGGTACACTGCGCTACCCTGCACTCCCAGCAACAATCTTGCCCGACTACGAACTGTTTTCGATGACACTTCATCCACAAAAGGACAAGCTCATATCTTTGACAATTTTGGCTCCAATTTATATGGGATATGATTCCAATCAAAACGGTTACTTTCAGGGTTGCAGCTTCGATAGTGGCCCTCACCTACTTATTACCGAACATGAGTATTTCGTTGGGCCAAATCAACGTTTGAGCAATTGTCGGACGGAACCTTACCTCAACACAACAGTCATTTCTCCACACCCGTTAGTCTTCTCATTTTACACAGATTCATCCGGTAGACAAGGATTTCAGTTTAAATGGGAAAACGTTGTCAGATAAGAAATTTGCCTGAACCAAAATTCGTAGTCAAAAAAGTTTGTAGTAATGTTTAGACTTTAATTGTATTCATTTGAAGCTGTTCAGTTGTTCAGTTGTACACAAATGTCATAGCAAAACCAAAGATACTACAGGTGTGCCAATATGATTCAAATACAAATAAAACTTTATTCCCCAAAATACTGACTTTTTCCAGGCCTTAATGTCCACATATAAATGAATTTAATTAGATTTATCAGGAGAGCACGCGAGCACACTCTGCTCGGTGAACAATTACTTCCGAACAGACTGGGTTTTCTAGCAAATTTCATTGTCGTTTTAATGAGGCCGTGTACAAATTTTGTGAAAACTTGTGATAGTTATGCCATAAATAATTATGTAATATTTGAAATGCAGTAGTATAGAAGGCGCACCAAAATTTCAGCACTACCGGCATAAAATTAGGCTTGCAACGCAACAAGTGCTCGTTGGTATTTTGTCGCGTCAAACCCAAACACCAAACTGGAACTTAAGTAGAACATTAATTAGTTAGACTAGTTTGAGATAAGGATATTTGCGATTGAATTCTCGAGACGGGGAGGAGTCTTCTTCAGGAGTCATGACCCAAGCACGAATGGAAGAACTTTTTAGATTTCTAAACTTTGTCAAAAATGCTTTCATTTTTTGTGCATTTGAGTCGTACGGAATGAAACAATCAAATGCTTGCAAAGACCCCTTCAAAGCACCGTTCGCGTTCGCCAGTGGCAATAGTTCTTTCTTAAATGTTATCTGCAATGTCAAACAAAAGGAAGGAAAGCAATGCTCAAAGTTCACGTTCACGATTGTACAAAATGGGTTGCTCAAATTTCAACGACTTGGTTTGCGTAGTTTTGTGGTTACAAACCTGGCAGTCTGGATGGTTTGGGACCAAACGGAGCTCCTTCAAACTCATATTTTTTATGACTTCTTTAAATGTCGCTGGGCTCAATTCATTCAGGTCACAATCGACGAGGGTTAAATGCGTGAGATCTAGACAAAATTTCGCGTCAAAAAATCTTCAATGATTGCTTGGTACTTAAATACTTACATTTTAAGAAATTCGTTCAAGGACAAATCTTACTTGGATATTTCAAGTGCATGGGAATATCTGGCCCACCCAATCTGTTACCAAGGAAACAGTTCTCACTTAGCCGACAACGGCGTAAATGTACTCTTTGCATTGAGGATGGAAGGTTTCCCAGCACTGCCTCTGTATGTGTCGTGTCCGACTCAAAATGTTGATCCAATGAAATTTGCCTCAAATTTGGAAAACAATAGGAAAAGTCATGGACCGGAAGCAAGGCTTTGGTGTACGTGACCAACTTCAAAGTTGTCACTGTTGGTCGAACAACTTGGAAAAGTTGTCGACTAAAGTTTTGATCTCCAACCGTAAACCACCAATACATCTTCGGAGAGTCCAACTCAATAGCCGTGATGTTAAGGGAGTTGGGCCACACAAAGGTTGGCAAATTTTGTCGCACAATAGGTGTCAGTTTAGACGTGGATGAGATGAGGAGGTTGGCCCCTTCTGGGATAAAAATTGAGCCAGATCCAATCTCTGTCAAGAGAGGGCCACAGAGCACACTTTTGACGCAAGCGTTTAAACTTGCTAGTGCGAAAGGTGTCATTCTTTGAACAACTGCCGTAGTCGGGAGAGCAATGTCGGGAACGTTGAAAAGTGACCCGTTGAGTGGAAAACAAACTGCGGCCAATTCAAGCAGAGTACTGCAGTCAATAAATATTTTGTTGAAGGACACGCGGCTGTCAAAATGAAGTTCCAAAGCTGGCTGCTGCTGCATCGATGTAGCCGACGATGTACTTTGCAATTTTCTCAGGTAGGCAATGATTGGGTCCAGCTGACTGCACAATGTGTTCTGCGTTTCGTTTGACGTGGACGGCCAAGCCCTTGGAAATGAACAAAAATGCAATTTAGTAATTTTTTTTTGCAAACAACATATTTTTAGAGTTAGCTGACCTTCTTACATTCACAATTGAATCTCAACCTAAGTATGCTAATTTTACGCAGAGCTCTCATAATGTTTCCATGTAGTACCCCCGAATATTTCATTGTTGAACCTAAAAATTTGGCCAGGGCGAGCCTGTGAGACTTCCAAAATCTTCAGTCAAATCGAACCGTACGCAGATTTCAAGTTTTCCCTTTTAGAGCACTTTTCATTGTATTCTTGGTTGAGCATCCATTGAAATTTTTAATTTTCAAAAAAATGACATATCCAACCATTTTGCAAATTTTTTTTGCTAAATTACCAGATTTCGTTTGGCAAATATTGACATAGTTGAAAATGTTTTGCATTCCTTTAGTGAGCACGGCACTCGAAATGGAAAAACTTGAAATCACCATATGATTTAACCCACAATTTTAGAAGTAGAAGTACAATACAACGAAATATTCGGGAAACCTACCTGTTATTGGTTAAGATATCGACAGTCAAGTTTTGAATTTTTGAGGTTCTATGGAGTCGTAAAATTAGGAGAGCTCAGAATTATGAATTATCATAGCCTGAGTCCTCTTGTTAGTAAAGTACCTGATGGGTAGCTTCATTGTCGTCAGATTTGGTAACATTCCTAGCAAGGCTTCAATAAAGGAGTGCAGGTTTTCATCGAGCTCTGATATTTGGTTTTGACTATTTGCACTTGACACTGACATTGGCATTGAATACTCCAATTTCCGCACTGCTGGAAAGCAAAGTTCACGCATCTTGTTTTGCGTCTTCACAACGTTGGCGTACTCTTCTGCATTGAATATTCCAGTCGCGTTTGACGTATAAAATAGAAATTTCCCGTACAATTCTAAGCACTCCACTTGACAGCCCAACTCACAAAGAACATTATCTATTAGCTGACTTGTCAAATTTTGTGACCAAGTACGCGTCTCGCCTTTGAACCCGATTTTGACAATTTTCAGGTGTGCATTGTTAGCCTTGAAAACCCTGCGCAGGTGCAGGGACAACGCGTCGGCCAACAACTCAGTTGGAATGATTACATTGACCCAACCCACTGCTCTGCACTCTGAATTGGAATTAACATTTGTAACAATTTCATTCAGCACTGATTCATTTTTGATGTACAGTTGCAATTTTCTAAGATAGTGCGGTTGTTCCACCCAACATTTTGCTGATTGGCACACAATTCGTAAATTTTTCAAGTCCTGAAAACTCAGGTAGTCCAGGATTTTGATGATGGCCTGGAAGGAAACAGAGAGTAGACATTAATTAATTCAAAGTAAGCTTGCGTGTTTCATTTACATTGAAGTTGCAGTTTGAGTTGATTAGTTTAGACAGAGTTCAGTTCACGTACCAAATTTGGAAGCTCAAATATATTCAGATTAAGTAGTTTAGATCCTGATCCTGCCGGCAGTAGGTTTTTTAAATAGTCTCGCTCAGTCGCACTCATTCCTACAAAACACTCCCACATTTTATTTTATTTCTTACAATAATGCTGGGTCTGATTGAAAGGATTCAGTCGTCAAAGTACAAATGACGAGCAGATTCCTGTCCACTTTTTAGAATTGAATGCGTGGAATGTGTGTACGAATTTGGTATCCTAATTCCCAAATGCCCAACTGCCAGCTGTTCAAGAAGACAACACAGACTGGTTGTGCATCCCGAAGTAAAAATCAATACCGTCAGCCAACGCGTCGCGACGCGACTCCAAGCATGCATGCACCAAATGCTGCAGAAGTTGAAGGTGATATGATGAGTAAAAATAGAGCGCTAGCTCATCAAACAGATGAGCTAAACTGCGCAAACTGTGGAAGCTTAAAGAAAAATAAACTTGACTTTCCCCGAATTGTAAATTTGCAATGAAGAGCAATCTGTGATTCTGATTTTCTCTGTGTGCTCTTATTGCAAAATCTCATTGCGTTGGGAACTAATTCGGCTTAAGCGACTCAAGAGCCAAGCATATTTTAGCTTCATGGCCACCGCCACTGAATGACTCAATTTTCATTAGCATTCCATTGAAATTAAGCATTTAAAAAAATGTTGGTTTGCTTTAGATAAATGCGCTTTTGCATTTTTGTGACGCTGAGCTGCAGCTGAGGCAAAATTCCTTTCCAAATTCGAGGATAACGTCCGCAATTATTTCTAAGGCCACTCCAATCCACATACACATCCAGCATGCCTTAAGGGCGGGTGGTAGCCAATTGTTTGGAAAATCGTGCCACCGCAACAACCTAATTTAGTTGTTGTTTACAAACAAGTGGCAAGGTGGTGTAGATTTCTTCATCAAATCTTATTACCAGCTGCCACATTCATGTTAGTTTGGTTGATTTCTGAACCTTAGACCGAAAGCATTGTTGTCAGAAGTACTCGTGCCGAGGGCAGAACACCGCCCTCTTTAATATTTTTGCTGTTTTTATGCAAAAAGCAATTCATTTCGCTGACCCCACCAGGACTTCCAATGCCAACTAAGGTAAAGAGAGGGTCCGGAAAAAAATTAATTATTGTTATTCAGGTTAGTAATTTTCAAATTTGGGCCTCATTCTGCCCACAAGTATCGGATCGGGAATCATTACATCTATTCGAAATGAATCCATCGCATCGCATTTACTTTCTGCTAGGACTTTATGTAAAAATCGTGGCTCCCGCACTTAAGAAAGTCCTATTCTTTATGAGTACAGTTTCACATGTGCACCAAAAAACTGACAATGAAATATTTCTATTAAATATGCCGTTGTAGTACTTCTTGTCGAACTGGTTCGAGTTTGCTCTTGAGTGAAACGCGGAATTCAAGCGTCTCGCACATTTAATTTTGTACGTATTTTGTGGAGCAGGATATGGAAAAAGTCAACTAAATTATTGAGTGGGATGTGCATATAATTTTAAAGGCATATTTGCCTGTATCGTGGGGTAGGGACGCCGTAGTGTGTCATTCCAGGATATTGATATGATAAGAACTCGAGCTCTGAAAAGTATGCAAGTATGTATTCGGAAAGCGTAGAATTAAGAATGAACAGGGTGAGTCAGAAGTAATGGAACAAAGTTAAAACTCGCTTATTTAACTGCTAACAAGACGTTCCAATTGTTTTTTGATGAAAATCAACAAATTCTTTCCAAATTTTAAATTTCTGTAGCACTGTTTGTTCAAATTCAACAATAATTTTCATGGGATGACAATTTTCTATGCATGCATTCCCCATAAGCCGCCATGCTAAGATTTTGCCAAAATCGTGAAATTTGTCAATAAAAGTTGCAAAAAATTTCAAAATTTCGACGTTATGTAAATTCCTTCCAAGTTTTTACGCTAACTTAGAAACAAACCTTAGGAAAATCGGCCAAACCGTTCGCCGCCAGTATTGAATTGAAGTTGTTTTATTACTTCTGACTCACCCAGGTAGGAACACACAGATGCAGATGAGAACGTCGGGAATTATTGTTTCAACTCCAGTGTCATTTTCCATTTTGTCAACTTCTTACCGCTGAAGGTCACACAAAACATTGAAAAATAGCACTTTTCAAATTATAGGCAAATCTGCAAATCTAGAAAACGATTGCCAAACGTTGTTCACGAGCTTGATCGTCAGCCTTCGGTACGATTGGAAATTTTTGAAATGTCGGCCAGCTCGTCTCAGATTGGAAAGTTTAGATTTCTTGCAAAAGCTTTAAGAATCCTTGGAATTCTTCATGCCACACCCTTCATCATGGATGAAACCAAGTGCGAATTGCAGGTCATCAATCGACCGCTCGACCTTTGTTTGTGTTGGTTAGTCATACTACTCTTGTACTGCCGTCAAATTTTCTTTGCGTTCAGAATTTTTGAGTACGCCACGGGGAATTTGGAAGAAGTGTCATTCATGGAGTTATTTTTCCTCATCTCTTTGGCACTAATGCTTTTGGCTGGCTGCATTCTTGGCCCGTACGTATTTATCAAAAAATCAGAAATCGCCAACTTTTTCAACAAATTCGTTCAACTGCAGAACCACATTGGAGGTAGATCGTACACTTTACTTTAAACTAATTCGCTCAAATTTCCCGTATCGCTGTGCTAAATTTGCTATCTGAGTTGCAGAGGTTGACGTTTCTGGAACGAGATCGAGATTCAATCCTCCTTGGATTATCCCTGACTCTGCACTACGAGCATTTTCATATCTCGTTTTGATGCAGCTAGTCTTGACGTTACTTTTGGGAATCTCTAGCCCAAATCAAATATTTTTGATTTACTCTCTATTGCCCAAAATGGAAGAGTGGCGAAGCTTTATCGTTGCTCAACTCCTTGCCATTTTAGAGACTTTCAGTTTTCTAACGGCCGTAGTGCCAGGAATAGCCTTGATGTATTTCAATCTGACCTATATCTACTTGACAAAATCTGGACTCTGGAATATATTGTAAGAGTAAAATCCGTTTCAAATTTTGGAGGCAGCCAGGGGGTCAAATTTAGAAGAAGATCATCAAATTGATATTGATTAAATGTTCTGCAGGTCAACCAAGAAGTCGAGAGCAAGCAAAGTTCTAGTTTCCTTGTACAAAAAATACCAACTAGTGAACTCGTGTTGCAACGAATGTTTTTCAAACGTGTTCCTCCCTCTATTGAAAGCTGGGTGTGGTATTATTTTGATTTTTTGTATTGCTTCGCTGGTCAGAACGAGTGCCGGTACTGGTACTACTACAAACATTTTTACAATTGCTTCGCTACTCCTCTCCGTAAGCACAATACTAATGGTTTTGAGTATATTTTGTCCTTTTGCTTCATCAATTCATACGCTTTCTAAAGAAATTTTGCAAACATGGACAAAAGACAAAAAGAGATCTAAAGAAATGAAGTTTTTGCTGGAAAGTTTGAAACCGTTTGGTATTCAAGTGGGACAGTTTTATGTCATGGGCAAGAGTACAGTTATTAGATATTTTAGTATTGTGTTTGATGCGACGGTGAACATTTTACTGGAAACTGCCTAATGTTATGTTTCAATTGACTAATCAAGTTCTAGTCAAGTTTCGACTTCAACTAGAATCCAAGTTAAATCAACAGTGCACTTGTATAAGTTAAACGTTAAATGGTCGACCGGCATTCGTCCCTAATATTTTAAGTTTCAATTACCGGTGGGCTGAAGAAATGAGTACAAAAGAAATGCCGAATTATAAATAACCTTCAATCGTATTAAATATGATCCTTGAGTAACTCAATTTTTATTAGCATTGCAAATTTCATGTCAATCAAATCTGATCTGACAAGTAGAATTAAAAATGAAGTTTTTTTAGCTTTAGAAACAAACATTTGTTTCAGTGGAATTATTGCATTGGTTTGACTTGGACAAATTTCGCATTCTTCTTTTTGTGACAATGCACTGGAGAAGCATATTCCTTTCTACGTAAATTTGGCCCAAAAATATCTGCATTTATCTCCTTGTGAAATTCCATACAACATACATACTTATTTGTTCAGGACTAGAATTATATTTATTTAGTCATTCAAATTATTAAATGTTAAATTCTTGTAAATCTTTCTTGTCGCCAGTTTAGTTATCAAGTCTAGATTTAAAAGTTTCCCATTCATTTATGTGTTTAATATTTCTGGTTGCAGGATGTTGTTTGCCTGTTAATTAGTGATAGACATTCTGTCTATCTTGATACTTCATTTCCTCATTCCTACTTCACTCTATTTTCTGAGCTTGCATGCTCAAAATCTTTACAGTCTAAGTTTGACATGCAAAGCATATTGTCAATTTCTAAACTTGTCCTTGCTCTCATCGAGAGTCCAAGAAATCGTAAATCTTTACTAGTGCAATATTTGGATCATTTTGAACTATTGTGCTAGAAGTGTCATTTTTGTTCAACCGTGTTAGTGATTATTGAATTGTGTACAGGATTTTAGTATTTAAATAAGAAGCCAGAGAAAATTCATTCTCTTGTATTGTCTAAATTATTACCTACACATTCATACCGAAAATCGACTAACCGGCTTTCCATCAAACACGAAGGCAATATATAACTGAAATCCTTCAGTCGTTAGGTTTTGCAAGTTTCCATTTTGCATCTTAGCGACTAAGTGAACATTATTCCCTGAGAGATTCTCATCATACATACGTACGTAGGCGAGTTAGATTAGAACGCGAGTTTTAAGTTCAAAAATTGAACAAGAAAATAGACTACCTAAACCTGGCTTATTCCAACTACTAAACAAATGGAAAGATTATCGACTGCACTTCAAATTCATGTCTTGTCAAACTCTGTATGTCCTGAATATCTTAGTTTCTATTTCTTCGCTGAACCAACCATCTCATGATTTTAATTTTTAATTCCTTGTGCTCTGCATTGCATTCTGCATAGTGTTCTGCTGATATGCTTGCTACTCAGGCACAAATTAAAATGTAAAGTTTCTCGACGAAGGAAGGGGAATATGAATGAATGAGGTTACAGCGATTGGGAATTCAGCGAAAAAGTTATTTTCAATTTATCCGCATGCATTACTGTGAGTATTGGAACTTCAAACTGTGAATTTTTCATCACTCTGACTTTTTAATTCTGTCGTGAGATATCCGCTTTCCAACATTGAAGGCACATAATATGTTATAACTCAGCCGATAGATTCGATACGTGGATTCCAAATACAGCGTCTTGCGATGAACATTACAAATAGAGCCAAGCGAAGATTGGCCGATTGTATTATTACACGTGACTCTTGAGGGAGAGCAGCATATTGCTGATTTCAATTTTGTTAAAGATTGGATGGACAATGACGTCACATGAATAAAGCCGAACTAACTAACTCTGACTGCTACTTCTACGCATTGAAATTTTCCAGTCGTGTCCGAAGTTCCCGAGTCGATGGACTTATTTGTATTCATCACATTACGCTGAGAGCCATAATTCAGCCCAATTTAACAGAAAAAGTGAAAAGTTCCACCGCCGTCGCCACGTCATGGCTAGTCAATTGTTTTCGCGACTGTGCATCAAATTGTTGAAAATATTTTCGACATGCCTCATTGTTACAAAACCAACTATTAAAAAGAAATTTTCAATGCTAGCAAAATTTTTGAGAATTCTGGCAAGACTTCGAGCGACTACAGTGGGAAAATGCAAGTGATCAAGGAAAGATTACACGTTCGGCTATGCCATTTGGTGACGGTGCTCACATTTCTACGCCAAATTATTATACCAATCCGAGTCTTTCAATGCATGACGGGAGCCTTAAATCCACCAGCCACTCAGATGTTTGTTCTTATTACAAATTGGCTAGTATTTATGAGCGGTTGCATTCTTGGGATATTGATATTTCGTAGGCGATTTGAAATTGTAAGCTTTGCTAACAAATTCGTCCAACACCAAGACCAGGTCGAAGGTAAAATGGCATGAAAATTAATAACAAGGGACACTACCGATGTGTTTAGAGCACCTAATATTGCGATATTTTTTCAACACTCTGGCATGCCCTGAGTGAGAATTCGTCGAAATTAGACTCTCAAAATCATTTTGGTTAGCAACTTTAGTTTTTTGAAATTCGAAATGGCGAAATTCCCATGCCCTCAACCATAGGAAAAACGTGTTTTCTATCTCCCCCTTAGGGTTTTTAAAAATCCCGAAATGAAATTTTTAATTTACATATTTTTTTTAATTCGCCTTTATTGCGCTCAGGGGTATATGAAAATCATAATCACCGAAATTTTTGAGTAATTTAAAAATATTATTTCCCAATTTTTGAGATTTGTTGAAAATCCTAAGGGAAACTCGATTTTTCCTATAGTTAAGAGCATACGAATTTTGCCATTTTCCGATTTTTCAAAATTTCAAAAAAATAAAGTTGCGAAGCAAATGATTTCGACAGACTAATTTCGACGAATTCTCACTCAGGGCATGCGTCAGAGTGTAAAAAAAAATATCGTGATATTAGGTGCTCTGAACACCTCGGAAGTTTCCCTAGGAAGGTTGTTGTGCTTGACCTTTGCACTCTTTGAAATTTATTTTGCTGGATTTCCTAAGGTTCTAGCTCACGTTTCGACCATGTTTGAATCAAAATTAGTTCAATACAACGAGTTCTTCTATCTTTTGTTGTTCTACAACCAATACTGCTATTTTTGTTGGTACTGACGGACGCGAATCAAATATTTCTGATGTCCTCTCTATTACCTAAAACGCCAAAGCCTAGTTTGGTTATTTATGTACTCCTTGGAGTTTTGGAATCATTTAGTTTTGTAGCGGCTCTTGGGTCTGGGACTTCAATGGCTGCGTTCGGTCTAACTTACATTTGGCTCACAAAATCTGCACTGCAATACTTAACGTAAGTGAGCACAAGTGCAAACACCTTACTTAATATTGGGTTCGAATTTGAACACAAAAATCGGACAGACTTTACGTTTACAGGTCAGACGAGATGGAATCAAAGCAGGGCAAAGCAAAGCAATCTTAGCATTCAGAAAACACGAATTGCTCAATTCCCGCTGCAACGATTGTTTTTCAACGGCTTTCATACCAATGGGGGTATTCAAAATTAAATGAGTAAAGACAGGTTAATAAGTAAAGAGGTAAAGCCTTTACTGGTTAACTCGTTT
>JAQGCM010001663.1:0-14162 GCA_034699705.1 Hymenaphorura dentifera | reverse complement strand
TGATTATTTTTCTTCAATAGGCCGGCGGATACCCAAATTCAGAGCTATTTCCGTTCAAATCAATGAGCTTTGAGTTGAGTGCCGACAAGACTATCAAATTCGAAGGGAACAAGCTCCTTGCAGCCTTGCAATATCAACCGTCTATGGGCTACCCGGAATTACGTGAAACTCTCAAAAAAATGCAGCAAGAATTCCATAATCCCCCAAATTGGGACAAGAAGGATTTGATGGTCACTTTGGGGAGTCAGCACGGATTGAGTTCAGTCATCGAAATGATTGTCAATACGGGTGACCCGGTGCTTCTCCCGACGCCCGTCTACAGCAGCGTCCTCACCATCATGGACCCTCATCTCCTGAAATATCTTGCCGTCAAAGGGGACGAATTTGGAATGATTCCCGAGGCCCTTCGGAAGACGATTGACCTCTGGGCCCGCGACAACATTTTGCGACGCAAACCCCGACTTTTGTACTTGAATCCGACTGGAACAAATCCGTCCGGAGCCAACATTTCCAAGTCGAGGAAGAAAGCGATTTACAAAATTGCTCAAGAATATGATCTCATCATTTTGGAAGATGATCCGTACTTTTTCTTGCACTTTGATGACGTGAATCCAACTAGTTTCTTGTCCATGGATGTGGACAATCGGGTGATTCGGTTTGACTCGTTTTCCAAGATCATTAGCTCCGGGATTCGGATTGGATTTGCGACGGGGCCAGCAGAGCTGATTAGACAGCTGGAGCTCTCTGTCCAGGCATCCGTGCTCCAGGCAGCTTCTTTGCCACAAGTCGTGGTCGATGGGATTTTGAAAGAATGGGGGACTGAAGGGTTTCTGAAGCATACGAAAGATGTCCAGTTGTTGTACAAATATCGGCGTGATTTGATGGTGAATGCGGCTGAGAAACACCTGAGTGGATTGGCAGATTGGAGCGTTCCTCACGGAGGAATGTTTTTATGGATTAAAGTGTTGGGAGTGCGAGACACTTACAAAATGATTATGAAATATGGATTCAAGGCTGGAGTCGTGTTGTTGCCTGGACGCGAATTTTTTCCAGATCGCAAAGCTCCTTGTCAATATCTTCGGGCAGCTTTTTCCGTCGTTTCTCCAGAAAATATGGAGAATGGATTTGAAAGATTGGCTGGAGTCATAAGGGATGAGCAGCGACGACACCTGAATTCAAAATGAAACTTCAGCTTCGACTACGACTGCATACATTAGTCCAAATTAACAATTACGCAACAGTTACGACAGCAGCTCAGACAACTACAAGAAAATTTTGTCTACGATTACGATTTGATTACGCGTTTTGTGCAAAATTGAACTGCGATTGCGAATAAAATTCATAATGTTCTGAAAAGATTTCGACGAAAATTAGCCCATTTTTTTGTAACCATAACCAAGCGTTGGATATGTCAATTAAAGGAATAAATTTAATGGACTTCAAATTTAATTAAAATATTGATGAACTTTTTTTAAACTCTGCCAGCAGGTCTACATTGATGATGATGAAAATTTGTATCGCCATGAAATCTATGAAGCACAGCACCATGAAATACTTAAGTCTAACGCTAAGCCGTATAAATCTGAAGGTAAAATTCGTGCTGTTATCTAATCCGCTGCACGCACAAATTGACATGTCAACTAATATCCATGTTAACTAATTTCCAGTTCCAGGAAAAACTGAAGAAATTGAAATTGTCACGTACGACGACGTCGTAATTGTCACTGAAGAACCAATCAAAAGTGACGATTTTTCAGATTATACGACGGTAACCCCTGCAGAAGCTGGCAGCACTGAAATTCCAGAAGTGTATAATGGCGATTTGGCCCCGATTTTGATTGCGTCGCCTCTTGTCAAAGACGTCACCATTTCTGATCTATTTGGGACGAATTCGAACCAATCTTCAGAGATTAAAAATAGCATAATCGCCGTTGATTCCAGCAAGTCTACTCGTGCAACTTGTCGTAAAGTCTGAATATGATTTCCGCCACTCCACTGCTCTTCACAACAATTAAGTTTTTGGAATGAAATTTTATTTTTAGAATGTGGGCGACCAAGTCGGAGAATTGTTGGTGGAGAAGTGGCCAGTATAAATGATTATCCTTGGACAGCAGCCCTGACCCGAGGCGGGAGTCGACCGTATTGCGGAGGAACGCTGATTAATAATTTCTACGTGGCAACTGCCAGTCATTGCGTCGACGGGTACGTTTGGACGAAAAGTCAGCATGTCCTGGACCCTTAAGGTCAACCAAAATCCTGAACTGATCTGAAATTCCTATTCTAATTTTTCTACTTCCCCTAGAATGTCCGCCCGAGGAATCGAAGTAGTTTTGAACCAAGAAAACGTTTTCAGCTCACCCCAAGCACAACGCTACTTGGTCTCAAAAATTATCATGCACTCTGGCTACGACCGTAAAATTGTTGACAATGACATTGCTCTGCTCCGACTTTCACAACCAGTTCGATTGGATCAAACGAGTGCGATTGTTCCAGCATGTTTACCAGCGTCAAATTTGGTAGACTTTGCTGGAGTCCAAGGGACTGTGGCTGGGTGGGGAGCTACTTCTCAAGGCTCAGCGACTTCAAATACTTTGAGAAAAGTTAGCATTCCGATTCTCAGCAATTTAAAGTGTAATCAGGAAAGTCGGTACAGGGGGAAAATTACGGAGAATATGATGTGTGCTGGACTTTTGACTTCGGGAGGAAAGGATTCTTGTCAGGTTTGCGAAAAATGCGGGTTTGAATTTTATTCCGGTGACATTGGTTTCAGTTTTGCGATAATTTTTTAGGGGGATTCTGGAGGTCCTTTGACAATTGAGAATGGTGGTCGTAGAACGCTGGTTGGAATCGTGAGTTGGGGTGAGAACCTTTGACCTCAACCTTGATTTTGATCGGAACTTAATACCAATCAAGAATTTTCGATTTTGATTACAGGTTACGGTTGCGCTCAGCCCCTAAGTCCTGGGGTGTACACTCGTGTCGGAAGTAAGAAATATTTGGCTAAGATTTTCTGGCATAATTTTTGCTAAATCAATTCAAATTTTCTTCAGGGTATTCTGACTGGATTTTGGCGAACACAAAAGATGCTGAATGGTGCGAGGCATAAAATATTCAGAATTCCGTTCCGGGTTCTTCTTCATCAATGCTATATGTATGGCGGTTGACATGGCTGGTGTAATTTTGCAAGAATTCTTAAGGGTTTGGAAAAAATTGGTGTGCTTTTCAAATAATAAACTGAAATTAGATCAAATTAATTAAATTATTGCTGAAAACATCATCATTAAAATCATTAGATTATTTCATTTCATCAAATTAGTTCGATTGATTGATCGCCTATAACTCGAACCACAGCGAATTCTCTTTCTTTACTATTTTTCTTTCTAGTTTTATGGTTAAGGAGCTTGAATTAAGTTTGACCAGCGAACATAATGCAACGTAAGGACCGATTTATTAGAACGCAGCAGTTTTAATTATTTTGAGCATTCCATACGATTAGCTTGTAATTTCGACACGAATTATTTTAACGACAAAATAACGAGGTGATAACTTTTTAGCTAGTTGGTAGCTTGTCAGGAAAGTTTCCAAAGAGTTAGTTGTCTTCTCATTAACAAATTACATAATCAACTAACAAAGACAGACCTCGACCAGACCAGCCACTGCCAGTGCATATAAAATACAAACTTTTTGGCTTGGACCAAACCTAGAGGAAAGAGCAGAGTAAAAGCATATTCTTTCTTGCAAATTATTTTGAGTACTTTTGAATCTGAATCCTCATCAAGTAGTCATGAAAATTTTGAAGCAACTTGTGGTAAGATTTTGATGGAAAATTCGAGCTTTGTGAGGGATTGAATTGTAATTTACTAATTTGTCAGATTTTTCAGGCGATCTTGGTGCTGTTCATTTCGCAAATGTCAATTTTTGTGATGGCAGCGTCTGTGGATATTGGTGAAAGTCCTCAATTGACTCAGTTCTATTTTCGAGGTAAGAAAGCAAGCAACTCAAAAAACGAAGTACGTTGAATTGCTCATTTCTTTTGTACTCAAAATAGTCGTGCGATTTATGTAAATTTTATGACGATTTGCTTGTGTAGGTCCTAATAGAGTACAAGAAGTGCATGATTCTCAAGTTGCAAATCGAGTCTTCCTCGAACCAGTCATAATTAGAAATACTTATTAGTTTGAATTGTGTTGTTGACGTTTCTGGAATAAAATTGAAATGATTTGAACCAAAATTTGGAATTTTTGTACTGCTAAATATTAATTCGGCTTTCTGATCGGCGATTCCAATAAAAAGGGCATCGAACCTGCTGCAGAATTCAGATAGATGTTTACGTAAATTGGAAAGGTTAAGGTCGATTCTTGACTGCAAACGAAGGGTGAAATTCTACCAGCCCTTTTTATATTGTTGCATCTTGGCTTGGCGTATTTTGCTTAAAGTACTTGAGGTCCCTGAAAATCCTCGGAAGGGGTCCAACTCCCTTGCATGTATTATTTTCAAGTTCAATAACTTCCCTTTAACCTCAACCTCAACCTTCTGCAAGGATTTCTTAACGCAACGCTGAAACGGTTGAGTTGAAAGGGTTCACTTTTGCAGCAATGGAATGGAACACACAAAAACAATTTTTCCAAAATTTTATTGTTGACTTTGCTATATAAGCTTCAAACTTGGAACTCTTCAGGGAATATTTAACACAATTCAGTCAAAGCCAACTGGTGGCATCTGCTACTGCTACTACTACTTCGAAAAACCGGCCAGATAAGAAGCAACAATGAAAGGCGCAGTTTTATTTAGTGTAGGGCAATTTTGCAAAATATACGAAACATTCTGAATTTTTTAACAAACTACGAATTTATTGTCAGATTTGGGCTGAATAATTTTTCAATTGTTGATTTTCAGGTAATTTTTGCAAGTGTTTTAGTAATTTTTGCCGACGGCAGCATAGCAGTTTTTCGGCGAAGTCTGACGAAACTGCTGCATCGTTGGAAACTTCCTCCAATCATATGTCGTCTCATATGGAGAAAGATCATGGCAAAGTAAACACGTCGACGACGAAGGATGAGCACGAGTCTACGCGGCCAAAACGAAGTGTGGCCAAGCAAGTCATAAGCTTTTTGTAAGAAAATTATTTTTTTCTTGTTCGTAAACTAAATGCGATTTGCGAATTTTGAAATTAATTCAACTTCAACCTTAGTGAGCAATACAGAATTGCAGGGATGTGCATATGGTTTATGATTATTTTTTTGTATATTATGTACACATATTTGGATTTTAAAGTTTAGCCAATAAATTATTTATTGTTAGCTCATAGGAGTAAGAGACTACGTAGGCTGATTTTATGTACATTAATTAAAACAAATTCCTTGCATGAAGCCCCAGGGACAGAGTTCAACAATCCAGCGGGTCTTACTACGGTGGTCAACAATACGGTGGTCAACAATACGACAGCAGTAGCAGTGGCGGCTACGAGGGCCAGGGCAATAAGAATTTTGGCATTGGCGTCTCTGGAGGTTTTAGATTCTCAGCTTCTGCGTCTGCGTCTGCTGACCACTTTGTCGGAGTTCGGAAGCATCACCACCGGCGGGGTCCCGGAGTTGGTAAATTCGGATTTGGAACTGGATTTGGAGGGCCAGGACTTTTCGGGAGTATTGACAGAATAAATCCGTTTGCATTGTGAATGATTGGTCAAAAGCGAAGTTCAAAAGTGTTTGTACAAATTAATTAATGATTAAGCGATTTCTGCAGGCAGATTTTGCTGTTGTATTGTTTCAGTTTGCAAATTTGTAAATTGATGAACGATGAAATATGAAATTAAAATTAAAATTCACCGAAATCCAGGTGCAAAATTCCTTATAAAATTTCCGGTTTTTAGTGCGTTTTTTCGTTACCTTGTAGACTAAAATTTCAGCTAGTAATTTTATTATGCCAATCAATCGAATCTTACCGAGTCCAAAAGCTGCATATTTTTTGAAATTACGCAGTTAATCTGCATATAACGCCAAATCTCGTCGCAAATTTATTTTCATTAAATTTCGCCGGACGGAAAGCCACTCAATTTCAAGCCGATTAATTGAAGTTAGTTCCAAGGATGGAGTCAAGTGAAGAATTTCCTGCGGCTACAACTGCAACTGCTGGAAATGCGAAAAAAAGTATTGCGCCCCATCAACTAGCAGCAAAGAAAAGCATTTTGCCAAATCAAACAGGACCTAAGAAAAGTATTTTGCCTAGTCAGGGCCAGGGTCAGAGCCATGGAGAATCAAAACAAATTAACTTTCAAGATCCAGGTCCCGATCAAGATCAAGTTGACCAAAATCAAGGCCAAGTTCAAAGCCAAGTCCAAGAGCATAAAAAGTCGATAAGTCCAGCTCAATTGTCGGAGGATCATCATAATGAGCAAAAAGAAGCTCAGAAAAAAAGTTTACTTCTTGGTGATTTGGAATACTCTGCGAAAATGAGTATGATTCCTCTAGATCCAAACCAGCTTATGAGACAAAGTGTAATTTCTACAAATCAAGATCATCAAATTCGTCGTCGAAAGACGAAAAAAAGTTTAGCGGAACGCCAAAATGAATTAAGGAAACAAAGTCATTTCGCCGAGTCGCCGAGCCAAGTTGAAATTGAAGGTGGAGAAGAAGGGGATGGCGATGATATGGCAAACTTGAGTCAAAAAGTTATCAACCAACTTTCGGTTGCGGTAATTTGGCTAAATTTAATTAGCGAGAAAATTCGATAGAATTCGATTCAATTAATTAAAGTTGCAACAAATTTTAATTAATTAAAATTATTTGTGCATTTGTCGTGTAGCCGGATGGAAAACGTGAAGAATTTCGCTCATACCTCGTAGAAACTCAAATCATGGATGCTTTGAGCCGATTTTTTGTTGGGCTTTATGATCAAATTGAAAAGGAAAAACCGGAAAATATTTTGGAATATTTTTTGAAAAAACTCGAAACAGTTGTTCCAGTCAAGGCCCAAGTCGATAATCTTAGGGTCGAAGTTGGTCTGTTGCGTAAACGGGTGAGTCTTTCAACTAGCATTATCATGACATTTGACCTTTGTCCCTTGACAATTGTACTTCACCGACCTTTGATTTTGTTTTATTAAATTGTTTGTGAATTTTTGGTCAATTTATAACACAGTTTGCAGAATTGGAGCAATCTAATCAAATTTTGCGAGAACGTCTTCAAATCTATGAGCCAAAATTTTTGAATGAAGAAACAACTGGAGAAGTTGAAGAAGAAGGAGAATCCGTGGATGAGTTTGGATCAGCTGCTGCTTCTGCAGCTGGAGCTGATATTTTAAATTAGTCAGCTTATAATTCGCACATGTAACGTCCAAACCAGACAAAACTCTTGATTAAAAAACTGTCATTTTTATCAAGTTCAATTAAATGAAAATTTTGTCCAAACGGCCAGCACGATTTAATTTTAATTGCGTCATTATCTTGTCTGTTATTTCTGCGAATTCTTCATCCTCTCCTGAATTGACCATCCGTGATTTGAAACTGGGTCAAAACCACCACGAAAGTGACGACGGGTCCGATGAGCTTTTTTTAAAAAAAAAAACGTTTAAAATTTGCCTGGATTTTTGATGAAAAATTTAAAAAATGCAGCAATGAACTTACCGAATTAATAAAAGCACGATCCAACGTAAAATAATTATGGCAAGTAAAGTAAAATTTAAGGTCTCTTGTAATAAATTGAAAATACTTCATTTTCCATTTGATTTCATGAGGCAAGGCAGTCAAATCGTGTTTGCAAATTTCGTCTGCCAATTTGGACAGAGTTGATTTATGATTCTGACCACATTCTGCAAAAATTATGACCCGGAACATGGTTTCTCCAGTAATGATAAAGACGTGGGCAGAGTCTGACAGGGCTTGCAGAGCATTTGATTGAATATTTGTGTTTATGTCGAGCAGAAATACAAACAGAGCAATGATCAGGAGAACAATGTTCACCGACACAAATGCAACTAGAAAGCTTTCCGTGATTTTTTGAAATTTTTTCCAGAGCAAAATGATTGAAGTTAATTTTGCTGTCAGTGATTCAAATTCAAATTCAGATTCAACGTCTTCGAATTCCAAATGAACGGTTGGATCACTTGGGAATGTGATTAAAAATTGGATTAGTGATGGTTTATCCGTTTTGAGCTGAAATGCAAAATCTTCTCGGAGTCGAAATCGCAATTGTTGCTGTAGCAGAGTTTTGATTTCTTTTCGCAGGTTGTCGACTCGATCACAAATCGCGTTCGAGAGCACAACGATCAGCAAAGTGACGCAAGAACTCGCAACTTCCGTGACCGGAAGTGCCAAGACCATAAACCAACGGACTATCGGAGTGAAGCCTAAAATGTCAAAAGGAATGCAGGTCCGATGATACAATTTTAATTGCATTTTGAGTGCACGTGATTCCATCGATATGATGTTAATTCCAGTGTAGATTGCACTGCTCAAGAGCACAGCTGCCATTGTAAATTTCCAAATGGAAGTTTTGTTAGCAAGTTGAAATGATTTGTCGTGTTGAGAAATTTGAGTCACAAGCCTAGCCATGGCTCTGCTCTTCCAAACACCGAAAATAAGCACAAAATTCTTTGCAGGGATTTGCAAAAATAGAAAGAATGCAAAGGAAATCCTGGATGGAGTCAAAGGTAGTCCTGGGCGAGTTATCAAAACTCTTTCAACTAGCAGCACAGTGCAATCGAACATTAGAATTCCAAAGGTGGTGAACACGAGGCAAGAGTACAGCAATGAAACTAAGGATCGCCATGTAAAATATGAGTACGAAGAAAAGGTGGCCTTTGCTATTTCGGGGGCCAAAGGGTACATTCCAAGAATTTGAGAACAGATGGTGAGAGGTCGGATTGATTTGGTGAACGTTTTGATATTCATTTTGCTCATGATGGACTTTAAATTAAATTCTTAAATTTAAAGTGAATTTTGACCGAAAACCGAAAATGTGAACCTAAACGATAGACTCAAACTCTAAATTTCGCGATCTTTTTACGTAACCAGCTCTGACGCAAACTGATCTTGAACTAAATTTTAGTCTGAACAAAGTCAAGCCGAGAGTCAGGAGTCTCAAGAGCCATCATAATTACTGCTTATGTGAGTGCGAGTGCAAAGTTCAAGAGTGGATAATCTCTGAACCGTCTGATCGATCTGAACCACCCTTGACAGATATCGTGTGCTGGAGCTAGAATTGAAAAGCACAAATTGCCGGTAGAAAATTTCAGAGGACTACATTACGTGTCGACAAATTATTCAGCCATTCGTATCCGAACAAACTTATTGACTCTGCTCTTCTTTCCACTAACTGCATAGGTAAGACCGGATCAGTTCCGGTTCCGGTGTTGCGAATTTACAAGTTCATGCAGAGCTGGGAACTGAACTGAATTGATCGCACGGATCGTTGCATCATAAATGTGTGAAAATGCACTAATCGAAATGTTCTCTCCTTTAAGAGCTGAAAATTGAACTGACCTTTCTTGAAGGAAGGTCAGTTCTCGTACAGTGGGGTTGTGAAATGCTGATGAAAACTTGTCACGATTTTTTTAAATTTTCATTGAAAGCGTGTTTGGCAGTTTATTGTTCAATTTTTGCAAATTGTGTACATTTCTTTGTAATGATTTAAGGTTCAGAAGTAATTCAAAAGTCAAATAGTCTCAACGAGTGTTCCAAGCAACGCGTTCCTCATGAGGAATATCTTTGGGACGAAGACGCTCCGTCATGACGGCGATCTTCAATGGATCCAAACGACCTGTCTTTGACCTGAAAATGAAAATTATAATCAGAAACGGTTTTTTTTCAATCGTAGTCTATTTTTGCACATTGTTTTCCTTGCAAAATCTGCGTGCATGAATTGCATGATTTCGTAATAATTCTTACCTGAATACTGATTTATGACCACAGCCAAGAGGGCAATAGCTGGACGCTCGCTCCGTATGATATCTGTTTGGAGCCATGTCGTAGTCTCCAGTCGAATCAATTCGAACATTTGCTGTGCTGGAGAAAGGATACTTGTTTTTCTTGACATTTTCCCACCTTGGGCGAGGATCGTATTCTCCAGGCCCTGGAGTGTCTTCGGTGTGCACTGGCCAAAGGGGTGCGACTAGAACAATTCTTTCACCTGTCAACTTCCGGTCTCTCTGATAAGGCGAGAAAATTCCTTTGTAGCGATTGGCCCTCAAGTTCCATTCTTGTTTCAGTGATCTTCTAATGTTATATTGGCCAGGGCCGAGCGGATTGTCTTTGGCAGATTTATGATAGCCGTAAGGGATGATGAGACGGTCTGGCGTGTAAAGATCGTAAGGGCCCCTCAGACTCACGACTTTTTTCAACATCTCTGTTACGCCATCTTTTGCCTGACAAAAAAAAATAAAAGTCAGTCAAAATTGTATTAGATTAAACAAATTGTTGGATTTTACCTTGTAGTAGCCAGGTGGAATATTTGACCCCCCGCCGTTCATGACCTTTCTGACGTCACAAGGGCCAGACCTGAACAGTGTAATGCGTCCTGGGTGCTTGTATTTATCAGCAGCCCTCTCGACAGCTTCGTGCGGAATTCCATAAGTCCCTGGCCCAGGAATGTCATCGGCTTCTTTCTCTTTGGGGAACCGACGTGCGCAACTCGTCATGAGCCCTCTAGTGGTCGCATTTTTCTTGACGTCCAACAGCTTGTTGTAGTCAATGTCATAGGTCCCTGGGCCTAGTCTTGTTGGCCCTTGTTTCTTGACGTACAAATGTTTCTTGAGGATAAGGGCCGGGAGTCGATACTCTGGCTCAAGATTGTTCATTGCTTTTCGCCAAGCTGTTCGTGAGAAGCGGCGATGAGTAGAGTCGGTGACTTCATTGGCCACATTCCAAACTCCGCCGCGACGTCCGAGGTTTTTTTTCATGTAGAATCCATGGGCCGCGACCGCTTTGAGTTTTCCGGGCTGGTGGTCGGCGTCCAGTTCGGCGGGAAGATCGCCGCCGTGGCCGACTTCTTGACCTTCTTCTTGGGACTCAGCAGTTCCTCTTCGTGCTTTAAGATGTTCGACAAACTCGTCATTGGCGCCATGATGGGCTCCGACGTGATCTTCGTGATCGTCGTATTCTTCCTCTTCTTCCTCCCCTTCTGACTCTCGCAGAAGTTTTTCTTCCAACTCTCTTTGTTCTTGCTCGGCAGCAAGAATGGCGGCGGCACGACGTGCAGCGTCAGCCTCAGCGATATGATCCTCAGATTCTTTCGATCTCACTTGATTCGTTAACACGAGTTCGACAAAATAAGGTAAGACCTTTTTGGGGGAAATTTTTGTTTGGTCGGCTTTCCTCTGAGCTCCGAAGGAAGGGTAGGGTTTAGAAATGAAATCTTTGATGAATTCCGTGTTGCTGGTGGCGGTTTTGGAAGTACTGGTTTGGAGAATTTTGCTGTGCACAGTGGCAGTGGCAGTGGCACTGGTAAAGGTGCCTGAACCTCGAGTCGACATTTTTTCGGGGAAATCGGAGAAGCCTGGTTGCGGTTTTTCAGCTAGCTTATTTGGAAGAAATTTTTTTAAATCGGTGTTGGTGTTAAAACAGAAAACGTTGGATATTTTTTGGCCAGATGAATTTGTTGTCCACTTTGCCAACTTTTCTGGTTACCATTGGTTCGGTTGCGGTGAAAATTGGTTCATTTCAGTTCATGAATTTTTGAAATGATAATGAAAGTTTGGGATGGCCCGAATATTCGGTGGGCCGAATAGTGGCCGAATAGGAATATTCGGTATTCGGCCATTGGCCGAATCAGAATATTCGGTATTCAATTTTCCAACAATGTAGACCACATCAGAGCAACAAGCACAATGCACGGTTGAATCAAATGCTTAAAAATAAAAACTTGGAAAATTAAACATTGAAATTAATTACAGATCTCGCCAAATTACTCCGATCACCAAACACTGCACTGCCATTTTCTTGGAATCGTGTGTTGTTTTCGGTCCCTCCTTAGATTGTTGTTGCTCCATGCAGTTCCATCAGTTTTAGGTGGGAGTTGAGGCCTCACAGCCTTGGCGAAGGTGTACTGGTCATCAATGGCCCGCCGTCACACTTTTCAACGTCAAAGCCATTGTTCTTGAAGGAGTCCCAAGCCGTTGTGAGTTGTGTAAATTAAAAATTAGCAGCTACATTTTTTGGTGAGTTCTAATCGCTGCCGATGAATGCTTTATATAACTCAAGAAATTCTGCTCCCAATTCTGTGTGAAGTGAAGAATTTCTGAAATTGTCTCCGAGTTAGAGTTTTATACCTGTCGTGCCTGCTGCGCTGCCCGGGCTCGGAGCTCGAGAAAATTTCGGGTTCAGGTACTGCAAAAAGCTTGTGCTTTACCGTGCCTGACACTAACACACTTTGCACTTTGCACACTTCGCAATTTTACTAGGGCTAAAATTCGGGAAGTCAAGTCAATCGCATAAGTCGGGTTCGATTCCGATTGGCTTTTGGTGATCGGACCATCCAATTATTTTCAAAACAATTCAGCAGAAATTGCACATTCTTAGATTGGATTTGGAATTTGCTTCGGGTACTTACTTCTTACTTCTTCCTTGAAGCATTTGTTTTGCAATGTTTTATGCAAGAATATTTTGCAAAACTCTACTCTGCAAAACTAGCTTGTACATGACTCTACTCTGACCTTGACTTCTTCACATTCACAAGAATGAAATATGACCTCAAAATAAACTGTGAAAATGAACCGAGTCAAAAAAATATTCATGCCTGTGTTATGGCTGCAGTGCGGTGATCTTGCGTGCAATTGCAATTTATAAGATGATCTGGCATTGTTTTCGCAAGTCCTACAATTTTAGGCCAGGACCGAGTTTGGGCAATAATTACATTCCAATAGTCCAAGCCTTCCACATGTTAAACTTGATTTAGTCCAACTACGGTTGATTATGCTCAAGTTCCGTAAATCTTTGAATTAGCAAATTTATAATTTGCATTTGCAATTTGCAACATCAGTATGAGCAATCCAGAAAGTCATGCCAAGAATTCCAGCCGCCGGCCCAGTAAAAAGCGAAGTCAGAAATATTGCAAGAGTGCTTTGGTTGCCATGGAATCCAAATGAACCCTGCCGTTTTTGTTTGCAAATATGTAAAATCCGGTTAACTTCAAAGTCTGGCCAAAAGACCTCAACGCCATAAAATTCTAAATTCAGTCCAATTCCATTCCTCTTCTAACTACAGCAGGAGCAGCGGCTTAAAAATGGACACTAAGGACATTTCTTCAGTTTTCTACTTTATCGTGAGTCGACCGGCTAGCCTTATTGCGGCTTCAATTTCTTGCAAATTCTCCAGCCAGCTATTCGAGTTTTTGCTAAATCAATTCATTTCATTTTCTACAATTTCTTTTACTGGAATTTTTGCACAGCTGCTGGACGTGATGGCTTTCGTCTTGGTTCCAATTCTGAGTTGTTATTTGGCCGAGAGCACTGCTGGGTTCCACTCTTATGGAAATGGGGCTGAGGCTCTCCTCATTCTCCAGTTGGTCACTCTCTTCACAGCCTTCTACGTTTTTATGATTGAGAAAAGTCTCGAGTACACTCACCAGTCTGGAACTCACACTCGCTGGACAATTTTTCTGGTACGATTTCATTTCCTAATTTGCATTGCTGCTGCTCAGCAACAATCAAATTGTCAAATTTCAGGCCTTGCATTTGCATTGTTGTAAATTTTATTTTTTTGGCTCCCCATCCTGCCAAACCCAGGTCCTCATCTCCATGAACTTGACCTGGACCTCGATCTCAGTCCACTCTTTAGTCTTCCTCACCACCAACGCTGACCTCGAGAAGAGGCGATTGGCCAGCACACGTTTTGGCTGCTATTTGGCTTCGACTGCATTTTCTTTGGCCAAATTCACGGGCTACTTGTACCTCTATTTTCTCATCGTGCCTGAAGCAAGGCCTTGACCCCCTTAAGAGTAAATTTGACCTCGGATGACAACGACTCCTTAAGAAGTTGGTCAGCCCCTCCGCCCAGCCCACGAATTTCCAAAGTCTCTTCAGATTTGTCGCCAGACTCAGAATCTTTAAAAAAAAACTGTTAATTTGAATCGATCTCTCAGACTGACGCTAAATAAACAATTCATTGTCTAAAAAAACCAAAGCTTTGCAAAAAAATATTTTGTTTTTATTTTGCGACTCTGAGAATTCAA